>VWPV01025566.1:0-19471 GCA_013389885.1 Geococcyx californianus
TGTGTGTCTCTCTTTTTCTCTCCCTCCCCTTACTCTCCTGGCAACCCCCTGCCAAAATTTTCAAGCACTTAATCCCAATAAAAAAAGGCATGGCCTTTTTTTTTTCCCTCCCCTCCCTCCCCTTCCTTCAGGCTGCATTCGCTATGAGGAGCCACGGGCTGAAGCTTAATGCTGCACAAGTCAGATGACAAGATTATTAATGGGAGCAGGGCAATGTCATATCTGATTTCATGCATATTCATGAACGGAGTCATACAGCTGGGACCATGTGCCATGAAGAGACAGAGCAAGAGAGAAACTTTTACACCCCCTCCTTGCCGTGAAGAATCTGATCCTGGAGATTAAGAGTCCTGCCTTGGAAAATTCAATTGTTCTCTTTATATGTTAGGAAAAAAGGAGACCTGCTTGCATGATAATAATGACGTGGTGCCAAGATGGTACGAATATCTCTTCTTTCCCTGTCACTAAAGTAACGGCTCTGCAGCTGATCTTAGCCTGGAAAACACTTTCTGCAAGAAAAAGGACGCATGCTATCACCTAAAACCAGAATGATTTCCAAAAAGTCCCAGCATAGGTTAAAATAAAAAGAGAAGAAAAACTTGGCAAATACTCCAGCACACATCCTAGGTGAAAGGAGAGATGCTGAGTACAGGCAAACTTCGTTAGGGTTCAGATTTGTACTCAGATAGTGCCTGTTTGAAAGAGATGAGACACGAGGGTTAAAGCACTAATAGTATTTTACTCCATAGCTTTAGTCTGCAGAGAGCTCCTTTTGCTTTTTCAATAGTGCCTTACAAAACATGAGGAATTTTATTCTCATTTTACACCTGGGTAAATTGAGGCATAAAGTTGTTATGGTTTATTGGCCCCACATCTACCTTATCAGAAAGGTTCCCATTAACTTAGCAGGATAGGACCTGTAGGCACTTCAGCTGAAGTCAAGAAGTGAATAGCAGAGCAGTAATGCAGCTATACCAGGGAGCTAATTCCATCTTCTGTTCCATATTGAGAAATAACACATCTTCCTACAGGACACCAGAACAAATAGAAAACTATAGGCACTGTGACACTTAGCAAAAGATCTATGGTATTTTTCCCTTCTCAAAATCCATCAGTATTATTGCTGAGGCTTTGTGAGAATTAAACTCTGTTATCCCTGCCTCTCACACTATTTCTTACTAAAAGTCTATTTTTCAGGCTCTTAAAATATTCTATTCAGCTCCACAGCAACATCTACTTGTGAAGAGACAGTGTCACCTCATTCCCTTGGACAGGTGAGGACCAAAATAAACACCAGAAGCAGTGTGTGCAACTGTGAAATCAATTTAGAATTTAATTGCTGAAAACCATCTGATGATAAATTATAACAGTGCATGAAATGGTCCTGTAATGGAAGTGGTGGCTATTCCTGGAGTCATTTAGAATCAGTCGTGGATAGGCACAAGATTATAGCAGGACACCAGCCTAGATACTGGCCCTAGCAGATAGACAGATGACTTCTTTGCACTTTTAATTGCTATCATTCAAGGCCAGCAGCATATTCTCTCATGAGGATGCCAAACAATCCACGTGATCCAAATGCTCTTTGGTACAAGCTGAGCTGAGTTGCCTGTAGGGCTATCACAACAGGCTTTCTGGCACAGAGTGACAGAATGGGAATGCCTGGGTAGATTCAGGCTTTCTGAAAAGTGGAGGGTTTATTCTGGTTTGGGGAAAGGGGATGAAGATAGGGATTATTGATATTCTTCCTATAGGACTCATTTCATAAATGTACATTAATATATTCTCAGCTATGCAACCCTCGTTATAAAGTATATATTCAGAGAGATGGTCCACAAATAGGTAGGAGTAGGAAATAAAACAAGAAGTATCTCTAGTAAGAGCTTGCTGGGCTGTGGCTCCAGCAGGTACAGTTCAGTATCGTTTGGGAAAAGTGCTTGCAGTATGCAATGAATTGTTTCCCAGAAATAGTAGAGCAGTACATCTTTACTGGATAGAGCTAGGACACATCATAGGAACCTCAGCACTGGTTTTGGCAGGAATTCTCAGCACTGGTGAGGCCACACCTCGAGTGCCACACCTCGGGTTTGGGCCCCTCACTCCAAGAAGAACATTGAGGGGCTGGAGTGCATCCAGAGAAGGGAACGAGGCTGGTGAGGGGGCTGGAGAACAAGTCCTATGAGGAGCAGCTGAGGGAATTAGGATTGTTTAGCCTGGAGAAGAGGAGGCTGAGGGGAGACCTCATCAACTGCCTGAAANGGCTCTGCCACTGGGCTAGCAAATGACCTTGAGCAACTCACTTTACTTCCCCATCCCTGAGTTTCCCCATCTGCAAATGAACAGCAACAATTATGTTCATTAAATGCTTTCAAAGCATTTTATAAAAACAAGATACTGCTGTTATCACTATGCAGATGGCTTTGACTGTCATAATCAACTATCAGATGATAGTGACAGTCTTAAGGATTCCTCTTGAGCCCATACATGGTATACTGTTGAATATCAAACCATGTTTTAATTTCTATATTTGAGGATGTCACCTCGTATCTCTAATAATTTCTCAAGTAGTGGTTAATTTAAAGGACAAAAAATAAATACCGTTTTTCTCTTTCAAGGAAGCAAAGCAAAAAAAAAAAAAAACAAAACCAAAAAACCCCACTACTGATAGAGATTAAAGCGGTGTGAAGAACATGACAGTGATATCAGAACAGAAGAAATAACATGTTAATGACATTCAATATTCTCCCCGTGTCAAGTCATCAGCATTTTTATTGCCACTTTTCTTTCGAATACAGTATCAGAATTTATTGAGACAATCTGTCTCCATCACCTGTGATATAATATATTTTATTCAATAAGATATGGAATAATATTTATCTTTCAACTCCAATGACTAGTTTTAAGAGCAATAACAGTTTTTTACACAACAGCTACAAGTGTAGAGTTTGTAAGTTTTAATGCCAGACCTAAGGGCTACAAAGACTTTCCAAACAGGTAGAGAACAGTGAAACCAGTTTTCTGATCGTTTGCCCTTTGCTACTTTTCTCATTCATAAAACAGCTGGTGCCAAAAGACAAAACAAATGGTCCAAATGCAGCTCCTGTGAGCTTGTTGTTAATGGAAACTGAGACTAGAAGAAGATGGTCCTTGTCATAAATTCAGAAACTCAGCAGCAGAACTTGTATTTGATCTCCAAGGGGGAAGAGGACAGCCAAGAAAAGCCTCTTGCATTATTGCAAAAGGAAGGTGAGCAGAGGAGAAGCTGGAAGAGTGAAATGAAAAGGTTTATCACCTCTGGCAAGGAGTGCATGTCTGCAGTTTAACAGAGTCAAGCTGCTTTTCAACTGGCAAGTCTGGGTAGCAATAACAGCACAGCTTTGCAAATGCAGATGCCTTATCCCTGCTTCTGCAAATGCAGGGTTTCTCATGCTCCCTGAGGCAGCTGCGTTTCAGAGCAATACTACGGAAAGGAAGCCTGGCTGCCTCTGCCAGATCCCCACATGCTTACCCTCCGGGCTTTCTATGCAAGCAGTTTGGCTACGTTTTCATCCTTGGTCAGCTTAGGGTCCCTGCACAACTGCATGGACAGTCACAGTATCCATTAAACAGCGATAACTCCCTCCGCAGCCAGCCCTAAGCAGCCCGTAAGAACCAGAGACAGAGCTGAGATTGGCTTGAAAACAATTATCTCCATGTACTTGACATATTCCCAATCTGGGGCACATACCCTTAAAAAACAAAAGGGAAGTGGGAAGAATCAGAAGGAGTACAGTTGGAAATATTTAGTTGTTTTCTTTTTTTTTTTTTTTTTAGTAGGGAAAGAAAGGCCATTAATGCAAGAAAGAAGATGGAAACCAACTTTGAAATATAGCCACAGCTGCTCCTGTTCTTGCTCTCCTCCCTTCCTTCAATCACTACAAGAAAAGGCTGTGTACTTCAAATCGTTTCCTGCCTGCAGCATCCTGATAAAGCCAGGCTTCCTGCCATTTGCCCAGTGAGCTGGCACTCTGTCCTGTTCTTGTTCCCCTCCACATGTCCTAAGGCCTGCAATCAACCTGCTCTGCACATCCCTTAGCTAGCTGTGATCAGAGACCCCAGACGTCATCAAGGCCAAGAAGTAGCTATGCTTGCACTTACAACGCTGTCCCAAGCAACAACGTCATCCCCTAAAACCAGTTAATCCCCTTGCAGCCCTGCTCTACTCTGCTGCTCTCTCTTTCAAGCAAATTCAGCTTGGCTGACTGACTGCCTTCAGCATGTCACTTGCTCTGTCTGGGCAGCCCTGGATCTTTCCTCTTGAGTTGCATTCCTGCTGCGCAGTGAAAAGTCACTTGGCCAACAGTGAGTCCCATCACTTTCTCTCAAGCCAGAGCTTTGGAAAGAGGCTGAGGAGCTCTCTCATTTGTTTTGTGCATCTCCTTGCTCATCAGGGACAGACTGGCACACGGAGTAACAGCCACAACAACATCTTGGAAAGCTGAGGTTCTTGACAGCTGATGTTGGAGGAGAGAGAAAACCACCAGCAGACAGCAGGGTATAACTTAACATCGTCAGGGTGGGAAAGCGATCGGGCTTTTATAGCCCAAGCG
Source organism: Geococcyx californianus (assembly GCA_013389885.1). NCBI lineage: Eukaryota > Metazoa > Chordata > Aves > Cuculiformes > Neomorphidae > Geococcyx > Geococcyx californianus. Next base: position 4,590 of record VWPV01025566.1, read on the forward strand.
TCTGTGACTCCACGCACGTTGCCGAGAAAAGTTGAGATTGCGGAGATGGGTACGCACCTTGGGAAACCTAGAAATGCTGATCTGTCTTCTGCTAATAGATTTCCTGAAAAAACCCTCATTTCCTCATGTTTGAATACAGGATCAATTTGCAGTTCAGTGGCTGCTGTGGAAGTCTAAGCAGCTGTGGGCTCGCTGGGGTACGCCTCCATCCATGCCCCTCACATCGCCCACCACGCTTGTACCAAAGCAACAGGTAAGAGGAGCAGGCCACATCTGCTTGGCAACAGGCAAATGTCATTTTCAAGCACATCATGTTAAGCCTTTGTCCCTGTAGTCACATCCATCTAAACCTACTGCCAGTTTATTCCCTTTAACTAATCCCCTATTAAACCGCCAATGGCAAATATAAACCTTGTTTTTGAAGTTGCCTTTCACGGGCTAATGGAAACGACATCACCACAGTCGGCATCAGTGCCTGCTCCCCAGCTCGCCGGGGCTTCCCGCAGATCCCAGGCTTTTGACATTTTTCAGCATTGCAGCGCCCGGATCCCGCTGTCTGCTCTGGCCAAAGCGTCTTGTGGTGAGGACCTAACAGAGGGGCAAACACGGCGGCACGGGTTGCTGCCTCCTTGGGACTCTGTGCACATGGGTGCTTCCTCTTACATCCACTGCCAAGGAAACAGGGGCTGATGCTGTCAGAGAACCTTTCTAGTGCCCGCTAAGGTGTGCTGTCTCTCCCTCTCTTCCCTTTGCGCTCTCTCCCATACACACACTCCTCTCTCCCCAGCAGAGTGGCTCCTTGCCAGCATATTGCACTGCCTCCGGGTATCTCACACTCCCTTGCTTGGCTGACTCTTTACTCACCTGGCCCCATCGGATGTTTCTGATTTCATTCCTGCCTTCCCTTTAGGCACAAAACTTGTCGTTATTACATTTTTCACTCCCTGCTGGGCCATTGCTTTGCCTTCCTGATAATTCAGGATACTTTCAAGTAATTTGGGGTGTTTAATTTGAATCTTTTCTTTCTTCCTCCTCAGTTCTGAGTGAGCAGGAGTGAATGCAGAGAAAAGGAAACTGCTGCTCACCTCTCTGCTCTTTAATATCTTTGTAGATGTGTACATGTGTCGTATGCAAGTTCTATCTAATGATTGATATAGGTAGTCTATATGCATATATATACATAGCCTGATCGCTGCGAAGTTCTGGCCACCCCCTTCTCCTGTGGCACTGAGACATGTTGACCTCCCATTGCTTCCTATTCACTTGACACCAGGGTGTCTAGTTTTATCCAAATGAGCGGTTGAATGAAGTTCTTGGCACAATTTCTTTACTTCAGAAAGGAAGACAAAGAGGTCATTCATGACTAACTCGCAGAAGGCAACTTCCCTTACCTCTGCTCCCTCCCTCACACACCTCAGACGGCAGGCAGCCTAGTCAACTCAAACAGGGAAATCTTGGGGGGTAGAAAAAAAGTCTGCTACAATTATTTGGCATCCGATCCTCAATTACTGTGCACACATTATCACAGTCCCGGCTCATAGAAGAAATCTGGCATGAGCAGTATGGGCTAGATTTGGCCCATCTTCTTTATTCCAAAACAAGTACCCAAGTCTTATAGGGCTTCAAATATTGCAGGAGCATTAAAAAAGTAAAGCAAACAGGTGACCTTTTATTAAAAAAAAAACCACTGAAGCATTATAGGCACATAATAGCAGATGATACACATAGGAAATATTAAAAAGCGCATGGGTAGGAGGCAAGCAAACACTCATCAAATTTTCATTTACAACATAAGTTCCCAGCTTTATACATGAAATTGGATTTTTATTACCCAAAAGGGTCCTGAGAAGTGCTTTTTCTGTCCTAAGTTTTCTATTGTTCCGGAGACAGTGGCAGGCCCTGAGTCTGATTTTGGATGTGACTCTTTGATGGTCTGCTGTCTTCCTCCTGCATCACTGCAATGGTGGCAGCGCTGGACCCTCATCTTTTTAAGATATTAGGAATAGAGTGTCTTTAACAGCAAGACAGCTTTATCGGTTGATATTCCTAAGCCGAGACTAATTTGCCTCCAGAATAGAGTTAAGAAGGTGCCTGTTCTTCTATGTTTGGAGAATTTTCCACAAGCCTTTTTCCTCTCCTTTTAAGCCTTTTATACACCTAGGAGAAATGGAAGATAAGTCCCATGAAATAAAAGACTAGATTTAGATTGCTACTGAAAATCAGATGGGTTCGTGGGAGTACCTTTAGTTTTATAAAAACATACACAAAAATGTAATGTGCCATGAAAACACACACACAAAATTGTCCAGGTACAAACTGAAGAACTGTGAAATATTTTGCTGAAAATAAACATTACCCCGCATCCCAAGAAACCGTTCAAACACATTCAAATATCGAAATTCTATTATATCTGTATGCCTAATGTTTCTCAAATGGATGACTTCTGGTTCTTCAGAAGAAAGCAGTTAAATAAAATACATCACTTACAGGGTCTGGAATGAAGTTTGAGTTGTCTGAAGTTGTACTCAGACAATTGCTGGCAGGCTTCAAGTTGGCCACCTACATAGTCCCGCAGCTTAAGCAAGTTATTTGGGCTCCTTCTGTGGATCACAGACAAAAATTGTCCTTTTCAAAGGACAGTTCCTCACTACGAATCACAAGTAGCTGCATTTCTTCACTGACAACAGTCAGTCTGGTTCCATGGTCACTGGAGAAATGGAAGCACCTGCATCTTAACTTAGGTATGATTAATTGTCTTGTCAAAGGGCTTTCTGTTTTCCATGATCTGCAGAGACAGCCTCCAAAACTACTGGTCACTGAACTGTAAGACTAACCTAGATCAAGATAAAGATCAGAGATGAAACCCAGCTCTGTAGCTCTGTGCCTCCAATGAGACCCAACTAACACTTCCACTCTAGAGGTGCTGTGAGGCCTTGGACATTGCCTCCTGTAGATCAGGATATTTCAAATTCTATTAAAATGGGTGCCAGGTAAAATAATCTTGAATATATCCAGGGATAAGCTTGGAGCAAACCTCCAACATCACCGCAAACAACAGTGATGCCACCACTTTGTGTTCTCTTCCTCTTTGAAGTAGGAGTAACAAGCCCCATAACACCTTTGAGTAGACCCGTGGCAAGCAGTGGTGGAGACGGGTGATCCTACAGACCCCTGTCAGTGCCAGTTGGCACAGGGGCACCAGGAACATTTTAAATTTGCTAATCCCTTTTCAAAAGATGCAAATTGCTAAGTCAGTTCCGATGCCAACTTGGCTGCTTCTCTTCAACCAAAGAATTTAATACAGCAGAGGTCCCCTGAGAAGAAAAAATAGATTAATCCCCCCCACCCCCCAAAAAACTTTGGTAGTTGGTTTTAAGTACTGTGAGCCTCAGGCTGCTACTTGAATTTCACTTCAAACATTTACTGCAAAGTATCAGCTAATTTTTTCTATCCGCCTAGTTACTCTTTAAAGGAGAAAATTTCATTAACAAACCGTGGATATAAAATATGAAATCAGAGATCAGCTACTGCAGAGGAGAAGCCAAACATCACTAAAAAGGATTAGTTTCTTTCACTGTCTAGAAATTTCTCATGGAAGACCTTGGCTGCCCTTTTGATATTAAAACTTCCTAACAAGTATTACACAGGAGTTTTAAATTAGAACTTGCTGTCATTGGGACAGTTATAAACTCTTAAATATGTCCCTTTGCAAGTTGAGCTCCTGCAAAATGCATGTATGCGCAGTGGAAATCACTGGGAAATGGGTGTGTATTTGTGGAAGATTGCCAGTCGGACCCATTAATTACAGCAGGAGTTCTGCCAGCTGATTTATAAAACGAGCACCCAAGTTATTCCAATTAATTCCCATAATTCCACTATGGATAGTGAACCACTAGTCAAAGTAAAATAAAGTTTGCTCCCAAGTGTGACCTAGGAAAACCAATTTTCTTTCCTACCGTGAATTCAGTAGAGTTCCTCTGGTTTATGCTGGGGGAGAGGATCATTGCTTCCCAGGTTGCTTTCTAATTAATAATTATATATAGTGCAGTTGGGCAAGGTTACAGGCTCCCTCCAGTGCCAGTTGGCACAGAAGCACCAGGAACATTTGAAATTTATTAATCCTCTTTTTCAAAAGATGCAAATCGCTTTAAAAAAAAAAAATCAGAGAGGAAAGAGCAGCACTGTGAGTTTTAGGCTCAATCGTGAGCTGGGGGGCAGAGGCACTTGCCTGCTTACTAAGAAATGTTGTCATTTCCACTTCCACGGCTTTCTTTTCACCTTTAACTTCTGATATTGACCACATTCCCAGCCATCACCTGAAAGTCTAAATAGTGTTCCAGAAAGCTGCGCATGTGTGTATGCGCGCGCGCGTGTGTGTGTAAGGGACTTCTGGCTCCCTTGAATGCCTGTATCAGGTCTGGGAATATTTGAACTGTGACTAGCATTGGTAATTGGAAACTCTATTTTCCGATGAAATTTCAAATTTGTATGTGAAAAGTCAAACCATTTTGGTGTTTGAGCATTCTGTTTCAACAGGACATCAAGGTTTTCTGCAGAGCGAACGTTTGATTTCAAAGGGGAAGAGGGGAAAGAGTATATTGTTAGCTCAGACACAGTTTCAGACTTTCAAGAGAAATTCCAAGTAGGCTGCTAATAACACTTCAGTGGTATCTGGTATAATTGAAAACTCCACTGGAGCCAATCAAGTTAAGCCAGTGTAAAAATGGCGTAAGTGAAAAGAAGCCAGCCACATTAAAATGGAACGAATTTATAAAACCACACTTCCTTTTCACCTGTTGTAGAGGGTCTTTTTCCCCCTTCCTGGGGAGTCAATCTATTCTTTGCTCTATTTCAATTCCATTTTCTAATTCTGAAGCCCATGAGCAATGCAGCACACTCTAGCTTCGAATACTTTATAAAAAAGAGGCTGAAAGTACTGATACATTATATTACTTGAAAATATTTTTTATTCTAAGCATACAAATCCTGTTTTGAACTCCAAGGTATTCGTTTTGGAAATATAAGAGTGGAGGCAAACAGAATCTGACTCTACAACCTGTTGTCCATTGAAATATTTTCTAGAGCAACTTACTGCATCTGCTCTGTATCATCATATCTTAGGGGGTTTTGTGTTCCTGATGTTATAATCTCCCAAACCCATGAACAAGGCAAAGTTTACCCAGCTCAATTGCAAATCTTCCCTTCCTCTCAAATTTTTTCTGTTTGTTTTATTCCACTTCTGACAATAATAATCTCCTTTAATTGCTGGTTCCGCCAGTCGCACAATGGACCTTGCCTTCTGTTATCTGACCAGTAGAGCTCATAATTAGTGCTTAATTATAGTTTAGAGAGCCACTTTGGTCTGATAGGAAAAATCTGCTTTGTTACAGTCAATGAAGTATTTAACGCTATGTCCAGGGTTGGGATAGGTTTATTAAACACTTGGGTAAGCAATAATAAACTAACATTGATTGAGCAACTCGATAGCTTTCTTTTATGTGCTGGTTCAAAAAAAAAAAAAATAAATCCAGATAGAATTAAAAATAACTTGGCACGGTAATGAATGTCTCCGCTAAGAACATGCGGCTGCCAGTGGGGTCTATCGCGTTGGATGTAACTCAGTCTCAGCTCCAGAAAAGAGCACTTTGCAAAATATGTGGCAGCATCATTGCTATTATCTGAAAAGGAGGAGGGAGAAAGAATTCACTGAAGTCCTTCAGTCTGTTCAGAGCTAAATAAAGAATGATACTGCTGAGCATGGGTGTGTTTCTAGGGGAAGCTGCCAGAACTAATGAAAACGCACAGAGTTGATTTTCTTTCTAATTTCGCTTCCCCACTTTCCAAGTCTTTCAGGCGAAGTCGGAGACTGTCCTGAAATCATGACAATTTTGAGTTTTTCATAGCGAATTTTGATACACAAACATATTTTATCTGCCTGCAGGTGCCCTCACACCTATCAGCTAACTGAGACAATATTATTCCAGGCTTGGTTCCAGTAGGTCTGCCAGGCCACACAGACTGAAAAGGGGAAAAATGAAATAAAATAACAATTTTTGAGAAACAGAGGAGAGGAAGAGTTGTGCAACACCATTCTCATTAGTTTTCATGGCAGGCAGCAGCCTGTCTAACCACATCATTCACCTCTTTATATCAGCACAAACATTAACAAGAGTTGCCTTTTAAAAGGCACGAGGATTGTTTCATCAGGTGAGATTTTCAGAAGGGAAATAATTTTCAAGACCTGCATAAAAATTCAATTTATTCTCAAGGGGGCAAAACTGTTTGTTGAGTAGGTTATATATTTACCAATACCAAACCCCCAATAATTTCAGCAATATTATCTCCTCTCCTCATACAGATATTTTCCTTGGTTCTTTCCTTTTCTCCTGAAAATGTGATGCAATTTTCCTATTCATGGTATGATGAGATTCGAGGGGACACGATTCTTTTTAGCTTTTCTTTGGGGAAGAAAGAGAAAAAGAAAGGGAAAAAAAGTCCACCAAAATGAAATCACCAAAGAAGGTTTTCCTAAAGTGACAGCAGCATCCTTCCTCCTTTAACTGTGGACAGATGGAAAGCACTGAAATATGCAGCCTCAGTTTATAGTTGGTTTATTCCTCTCATAAGTTTTATTTCTTTATTGTGGAGTGCGATTTCATCATACTTGAAATAAATAACGAAACAGATGATTCATTCATCACACGAGGTAGAATGATGATTATACCTGACCTTTTTTGATACATGTGGTCGTGGTTATTTTAACAGACTCGGATTAGAAGAGGATTGGACATCTCTGTAAGTTGCATTTGTCCTCCTGCTATTCTGTTTTCTTCTGTCTCTTCCCAACTGTTGTTATCAGTGGTGTATATAACACCGTAGCATCCTATCACCATATCTTGGCCAAATGGAATTTGCACAGGATGCCTGTGTTGAGCTCATAGATGAATTTCTTTTGTCCATTATCATTTATATCTAATATGAACCATTCTACACCGCTCGTCTCTAATCCCCATGCTTGTTAAGAAGCTTAAAGAGTAAAATCAGTTGATTTCAGGGTCTTTTGGAGTTCAAGGTCAAAGTGATTATTTCCTTTTTTTTTTTTTGAAAGGCACGGACTCATCACAGTTTCCAAAGTTCAGTTCTTTCCTGGTTCCCTAATTAGAAACTGTACCAAGAGCATATCTGGAGGCTTTTATACATGAGATCAACCCCTTGCCCTGGGACCAATTATGGAAAAATAGCTTTACACATTTCACTGTTTGAATACCCGATGATCATACATGCTGTCGTGTTCTACACTGAAGCCACGATAAAAATCATACCATTAGTAATTTTGGTTTATACAATTATTGTAGTTTAAAATTAACATATTCACACCAAAGCATAAGCCCATCAAGCACCACTCACAGAAATAGAGAGTCAAGACATACACTTACAAGCATGAGGTCACATGCATTGGAAACTTATAGGAAAAAACATTCATCTATTAGAGTCAGTGACAGATTTTCTGCCCTTGGACACCTCTCATTTTCCCTTAGCAAAAGTAAAACCTCAAAATTAACAAAAAAATAAAATAAAATAAAAATTTCTCATCTTTCACGTAAAATCAGATATTTCCAGATATTTCCACAGAAAGCATGTTTCCCATGATTTTTTGTGTTTCACTAAAACTTGATCATCCTTATTTATGTATAAACATATATTTATGGAAATTCCAAAATCATGCATGCTGCTAGAATAAAAGCATGGTTACACAAATAAGAACTTTGAATTACTGCTTTACAATCTTCCTAGTGGTGACACATTTATTCTTACATATCGTATAGGTAGGTGTAGATATACCTACGTAGACAGGTGCAAAGCCTAGCTTGCAATAAGCACGTGAACCCATTATCAGAGCACATCTCTATGTGTAAATGTAAAACCTCCTGTAAGCAGTGATTTTCTTTTAAATTTAAACAGTGACTGAATGAGTTTAAAAAAAGGTCAGAGAATAGAAGAGACTGTTTAGGACTCAGGAGAGAGCTTTACATTCCCCTTTTTGAGAGCTAATAAAATATATAATGCATGAATGTCCCTAAAACGCTCTTATTGCTCCCTCTGCCCATCAGCACTTTCATCCACAAGTTGCTGCTGGTGCTGCTGATCTGAACACTGTACATTGACCTCCTATTAACCTCCGTAGCAACTCACAGATATTTAAACAAAAGGCATACCGTGGAGCCATGTCTGATCTCGCGAGACACGAAATCAGCTCTGCTGGGCTTGAGCCCATGTCTGAAGCGGAAGGTGCAGGAGAAACCCAGGGAGACCTTACCGTAAGTGTTCTTCCATGCCAAGAGCACTGGACACCTTTGCGAAGGCCTGCTCTGTCAGAAGTGTATTAGGAATTCAGATCAGGCAGTATCAGCATTTATGAGACATTTAACTTTTAAGAAAGCGCTGCCTAAGCGTGACTTCATAAGTGGCTCCATGCTCTTGAAATGCTGCTGAAAGCCTAACGGAGACGGTTACTTTCACCAGCCTTGCTCAGTGCTTTAACACAGGACAAAACACTTGACTTCTCTCTCTTTTTTTTTTTTTTCTTGAAGTCCATAATGAAGACCAAATACCACTTCTTCCATCAATTAGCGTGGCTAGAGAGTCACAGACCCCCTTTGATCCTTTGAACTGGTGCTGATACTCAGAGCCTACTGCATCTAAGCCTCTAAGCCATTTGCAGTATCTATCCTCCTCCTTCTTTGCTGCGCACAGCTTACAGAAAAGGGTTGATACTAGGTCAACAGGGTCAGGATCTGCTGTAATCCTGCAGGAGAGTTCATGATAGAGTCTGGGCATATCAAGCAAAAAAAGTGTTTAGATTACCTCTCAACACAGATCTTTTTTTCTGAAGTGATTTACGCTCAAGTTTCACAGTTACTCCCAGGGCAGGGCATCCTAGAGGAATATCAAAAGTAACAGACCCCACAGCCATATTATTTCCTTGAGGTATTACCAAAGGAAATCCAACCTTGTGAAAGGACTTAAGTGGTCCATAAGTGGTCCAGGTTCTCTTCAGGGTTAAAAGTTTTGCAAGATAAAAAAAAAAAAAAAAGAAAAAAGAAATTGTCCTATGAGCAGCAGAACTAATAATTCCTATTTTCTTCAAACACTTCCCGCGCATTGCCTAAATCAGCAGGACATGACACTCTGTTGTACCTCCCTCTCCTTCCAATTTCTTCCAAGATCCTTCTCTCATCCCCTGCCTGGCCAACTAAGTAAAGGGCCAAATGCACTACGGTTGCTTCAGATCAACCAGTAAAGAACTCAACCTGTGCATCTGCACTGGTCAAGTTGTCTTTTCTTCCAACAAAAAAACTCTCCACCATCTATCGGCTCTCCAGAAGCATTTAGCATCATAATAATGTAATAAATACCTTTAGTCCTGAGCCAAATTTTTGTTGAAACTAGTCAGCAAGTTCAAAAGATATCAGGGAGAGATGGGTAGATAGATGGACAGAGCCAATGATATGTTTCTAAATATTAAGAGGCTCTTACCCAATGCGATTTTAGCTTAATTACTCATATCAACACCTTTCCAAGTAAGCAAATGAGTTGCATCGTGGCCAAAAGATCATGAAACAGGACCCTTGTTGTGCCAATAAGGGGAAATGGGTAATGGAGTTCATGACCTTCAATTTGAATCAATCCTTACCAGATTTTTAAATTCAAGCAACCATTAAAAGTAATTCCAAACAGATCTGCCATAACAGCAACTAGCATGCCCAAGAAATGGTATTTAAAATACCTAGTCACTAAACTTCATAGTGCTTTATAAATCAGCATCAGCATAGGGAATTATTTCTGAGGGCAAACTGGGCCTCATTTAAATTCCGGGACCAGTTCTGAAAATGTAGAAATGTTTCACATCAGCCCAGCAGCAATGTTAATCTGAAAGCCTGGAAATATTCAATTTTTTTTATAAACACCATTGAAAAGTAATTCAGTGAAATTACAAAGGGGAAGAGGAAGTGTCTATAAAGCTGCTTTTTTTTCATCTTGGAATAAGAGGTGCCTGTCCTTCCCAGGCCTTCGATGCAGGAGTAGATGAAAAATATCTATTCTCACCATACCAGGAGCAAACAGTAGGAGATGGTAATGTGAGAGGCAGTGTGAAGAAGGCAATGGGGAGAGGAGGTCGGTTGGGACAGATAAAGGCAAGAGTCCAGCCAAAAACGTGACATTAATCCAGCTCACATCAAAAAAGACATGTAAGGCTTGTAACATATTGACAAATCCCTCACCAAATCAAAATGCAAGTTGCAACTTGAAAATCTAAAGCATGCAAACACTTGCAAAATAGACCCTACAGCACTAATTCCAGCCGTACTAAGCCAGCTAGGATGCTATCCCTTTGCATGAAGCATAGATAGCTTATTTCTGAGAAATCATCTCCTAGAGCAAAAATGCAGAGTTTTTTCCCAGCTCTATTAAGGAAACATGCCAGTTTCAGGCTTCCAACAGGGACAGGGAATAATAAAAAAAAAAAAGACTTTATAAATTATGAAAAGCAAGTTGACAGTGTGTCCTTATAAATATGAAGATTACCTATGCTACCCTCATGAATCTGAAAAGTCACAGTTTAAAAAAATGGTAAAATCTACAGATTCAGCAAACTGAAAAATAATGGGCAGGTTTTGCTGACCAGGGAATAGTCTGCAATTTAGTTTTTTTCTTGTTTAACATTTACTGTATATTTCACCATCCAGAAATATTATTATGTTTACAGGAAAAGCCCCATTTCCTACAGAAAGGTCCCACTATTGACAATACGAATATCGCAGTGAAATACAGTTTGATACCTTGGAATATCCTCTGAATCTATTTAAAGTCCCCAAGGAAAATCCTCTTTTTCTAAAAACAATGATATTTGTTATGTCAGCTAGTATATATTGACAGACAAATATATGTGTGTGAGCCTGTGTGAACAAGTCGCACGTATAGTTCCTCGCTGGCAGGTTTACTATTTCTAATAGCTCACCAATCATAGTGTTGGGAAAGTTTGCAGATAAAGTGATGGACTGATCAGTTTAAGAAAGACATAAACATCCAAATAAAAATGTGTCCGTTCACGCGGTGCCTATATATGTAGCACATTTTACACTATAAACCGTGCTGAGTCTAGACACCGCTGTTACTAAGGGTTAATCTTGTTCCAAGCTTTAGGGAGTGCTCACTTCGTGGTGCTGGTCACTAGAGTCACTGGAGCCTAAGGTGTCCCATCTAATAAATAGTTTGAAATGCCAAAAAGTGCCTCAGCCCCGGACCGAAATTCAAAATTTAAGTCAGGAAAATTTCCACAAACTTAAAATGGATAAAATGCTCCATTGCCAAAAATCAGTTTGTAATTTCAGTATCAATTAATTTTGGCAAATTTTGGGACAAAAAGACTATGTATTTTGATTACGAGTACAAACAACATTGAAACAGGTCAATTCACGCTTTCAAAATTTCCTCCCTTGCAATATTTGGGGGCTGAGAATTAAATTGTAGCTTGGCTTTTTATCAAGTAAGGAAGCAGAGTCAGAGTTCCCTGAAAGTTTCCTTGCTACATCTGCTGAATAGAGCTTTGGTTTTCTTGGGAATTATTTTTTGAAATACACCGAGTTTTCTCTATTAGTGCTGTATAAATATCATCCCCAGTGCAGAGCCTGGAGGGAGTTCAGGAGTATGACTTAATCAGAATAACTAACATGTATTCAGAAGTTTGGTTTGGAAGATAGCTTAGAATACTGAATAGATTCAGCCAGCCCTTCTTTGATTAAATAGCTTTGTACTTACAAGGGAAGACAAGTTCTTTTCACTATAAAACTAATGTTTTCTGTCTGAAAAAGTGCCCACCAGATCTGTGTTCATCCTCAAAGTCTTGTTGAATTTTGGAAGCATGGAAATAAGGAAATGTTGTAAGAAAAAAGGGAATAATAGTTTTGAATTACTGAGCAAGGTTAAAATTTACACTTTTCAATTTGGAAGATGAAAAATTTTCTCTTAGAATGACTTTCTGCTGGGAAAAAAAAATAACTTTTCCTTAAATAGACCCTTTCTATAGCAAACATAAATCTACTTTGTACCCCAAAGTTTTATTTTCTGTCAGGAAAGCTGAAATGATGTTTCCCATAAGCCAATGTGAAAAGTTTTTGTCCAGTTTAAATTAGAGCTTGAAAATTAATGCCATTATGCAAACCTGGAACTATAACTGGCTTGTGTGGATGGACAATGTTAAATGCACAAAACAAGACTGTAAAACAGCTGTATCCTAAGGTAATACCTTGGCTGAAATCAAATCTGAAGAATTTCACGTTCCTCTCCCAATGCTTGGTAGAAGCCTGTAAGACATGTGGAGAAAACCCACAGGAGGCTGTGGCTACTGGGGAATGGAAAGGGGAGAAGGGCAAAATGCTTCCTTCAAGAGAAGTGGGAGATGCTCTTAGGCAGAGTCTTCAGCGTCATGGCCTGAACACTACTTGGGTGTGAACAACTGCTGTGTCTCTTAGGTCCTGACAAATTTTCAGGGTTTAAGAGCCCCTCAGCATCACTATGCAGCAACATAATTTCACCCGATCCTTATCCTTGAGCTTTGCTTTGCACTCCTTGATTTACACCTGAGAGAGTGGTTGCTCCGTCACGTGAAGTTTCGTATGCGGTGATCAGCTGCAAATACCAGGGCTGGATATTCCAGAATGGATTCACAGCCCAGTTCCATCTGAACAACTAGAGAATAAGCATCAATAAATGATGAACCATAGTGGTCATAGCTTCTCTTCATCCTTTTTCAGGCGATTTGTTTTGTCATGAGACACCCAAACCAAAAGTTTAAAAGGGTGGGTATTTGTCATATTAAAAAAAAAGAGGGTTTTGTTATTAAAAAAACCCCACCAACAAAATCCAGAACTATCAGTTTTCTACAAGTTTTTCTTTGTCTCCTAAAGTAACATCTTAGGGTTATAGAGGATGAGACACTTCCTGCAGAATGCCATGAAATTAATCATAGACATTAGAAAAATAAGAGGTGCAATACTCATTGCAAGACCCCATCGGACTCTGGATATGCAAAGCATGGAGTTGTTTTGTTACGCAGCAGAGTCTTGGATGGAAGGGACAGAGGAACACAGAAAGGGTCACTGCCTTCCCTCCCAGCTGCCCAGCTCCACAGCACAAACCCTTGCGTTGCCTTGGAACAGTAAAGGTTTTGCAGCAAACAAAATTTCCTTGCTCTGCTGCTAAATCACACGACAGCTCTGGAGATGTCCAGGGCAAGGACCCTGGTCAAAAAAGTTAGCCCACTACTGTGGCAACGAGCCCAGCAACCTGTGACTGAATTAAAGAGATGGAAAAAACACTGCCCCGGAGGGACATGACCCACCAGCTTTTCGATTAGTCATGAAACTTCCTGGTGCACTGGCCTTGCGAGCAGTTTAAGCAGGGTGCAAACAAAAGCCCAGCACAATGAATGTTCCCATTGTGAACCGCAATTGGAGCTTGTCATTTTATCTCCAGAGCTGTCTTGTGTTTCCCCCTTTTCTCATTTACGTGCAGAACATAGGATTTTCCACAGCGTACAAGTGCCTCTAGTAAAAGCACCTCAACTTTCCTAGCCCAGCTCTTACAAAAACAAGTGTAAAGACACACTCCTTCCTTCTCAGAACAATTTGGTGTCACTTCTCCCTGCCAAATAATCTTCATTTGCAGCCAGCTTTCACTCCAGCCCCCTTGAGCGGGTGCAGGGACCAAATCAGGGATGCTCGTGCCACCACGTCGCAGCGGCTCTCTGCCTGCCCTCCTCCCTGAGCACAGCACTGCTGGGCTGCTGGAGGGTCTCAGAGCACCCCACCTCAGTTTAGGACCTTGGTCCTAGTTTAGCAACTCTCCAAATCCTGGCTGTATCAAAGCCTTTGCTTGCGCCGTGTGAATCCAGAACAAATCCCAGGGGATCAGCAAATGGCTTTTAAAAGCAACTTGATCGGTGAGTTCAGTTTTGCCAGCATTTGCTACACAGCTTGGAAGGTGGTGTGTTTAACACAGCATGACGGACCACGGCTGGGGCTGCTCCATCAGGCTGTCCTCCAGTGACGGGTGCCTGGCTGGGGACAAACGGGGCGATCTGGGGGAAAACTACCCTTCCAGCAAAACCCACACAGACCTCGTTCCTTAACGTCCCGCAATTCAACAGGCTTTGCCTGTGAGCAGTGGGAAAGGAGGAGGAAGTCAGGCTCCCAAAATTGATTGCATTCCAGGTAATACTTCTTACACAACAATCTGTTCCTTTCAGAAGGACATAGATTAGGGAAGTATTTGGTCAAGGGGCAGTAGAGGGCACTCCAGGCCAGATCAGGTTAAGTTTTGGTCACTTTATCTCTTCTTGTTGACGTAAAGGCTCGAGGCCATGGCCTGGGGTTTTCCTGCAGAAATGTGTTTACAAGCAGGTCAAGGACTTGCAGACAGATAACCATTAGCAAAACAACTTTTCTATTGACAAAAGAGCACAGAATAGTGCGTTGGCAGATGAATTCTCTTGTTTCATTAAAAAAGAAAAAAAAAATGAAAGAAAAAAAAGAGAAATTAAATCAAAGGGCTGCACCCCATCTAATTCTCACCATCAGGATTTCTAACTAGGATTTAAGATCGAGGCTTGTTACTCATCCACTTCCAGAACGACACTGAGGAGTTACGCCAAAGTGCTGTATTCAGTAATAAATTGAGCTGGGATTTACTACTGGTCAGTAAGGGGGTGAGGCTTGTTAACAGATTTGTTAACTCCAATTCTGCTTCCAAATGAGAAATGTCTGCAGGTCTCCAATGAGAAAACACTCAGCCTGGGAAACTCACCTGGTTTCAGGTTTCCT
>VWPV01025567.1:0-19444 GCA_013389885.1 Geococcyx californianus
CCAGGGAGCCAATCCCCAACAGGGGTTTTGGTCTTACATTAAGCCTGGGAATTAGCAGGGATTTACAACAGATTCAAAGGCTGGTAGTTTGTTCACTAGGGAAATAATTAATTGACATTTATATGATTATATTTTAGCTAAATCAAAGCCACTATTTCTGGCTCTCTGCAAATTTGGGATGACGTTGATGCACTGTGTTGCCCTTGTTTCCCTTTGGAAACATATTTTTAGCAATTAATAAGACTATGAAATCTCATTTCTCCCAGTCCTAAATACTGGGGCAGAAATCGGGCTGCTTCATTGAGCATGGAATACAGTCTTGTGGGGAAAACAAACTTCGAACCCAGGTTTCCCAAGTGACAAGAGGCAGGAATTTTCCACAGAAAAACTCATTATTTTCCAAGTTTCCAACTACTGGGTAGCCAAAGATATTTGAATTAGCTCTATGTTTAAAACTGATGCTTAGTTATACACAATGCCTGGATATGTGAAGTAATTGCAGAGTTCTGCTTGCTTCTGCAAATGGCTGAACTTCATGCTCGGTTTCAGTGTAGGCAGTCAGTGGTGCTCGTTGCTCCGTGAAACGGCTGGAGTTGATTGCCTTGTGTATCATGCCTTTTAGCAACCGCAAAAGACACTGAGAGGACAGAGAAGGGAAAGGGAGTCTTTCGGCGTGGCCTAGAAGGTCCTGCTAAGCATTTGACTGGACACTTAAAGGATGACGACATCCTTCTTGGACTGAAATTAAGACTGGATGTGAACTCTCATCAGTTGATTTTTCTAGAGTAAAGGAGTGCATAGTCAATGTCATTATGGATTTACGCTTTCTTGCCTTTTTAAGCAGGTTCAATAGGGTGAACACTCAATTAATACTTGGCCCACGTATTTCTTGCCTCATTTTCCCATGGATGAAATCTGACAGTTATTTGTTTTAAATTTGATCTCCTCAGCTTGTTGGTTTTGCTGTTGAAACAACAATGGTTCTCTTATGGTTTGTAAAATCGGCAAGGGGGCTCCACAGCTGGAGGGGCTTTGAACACAGGCACAGCTCTGCTTGCAGAAGGCGTCTCTATGACATGAAAGCGTCATTGACAGCTGAAGGGCAGCTTTTTGCTTAGGGCAGCTTTGTTCCAGATGTGAAGCACACAAGTCTCCATATGCTGCTTGTTATGTCCATGTCAGGAACACACGAGGAGTGGTAGAATAAGTGGCTATGTAAAACTCCTATATTAGGTTATGGAACCGGAGCCGCTGAGTGACAGAGTTCAGTACAATCTCCCATCTTCTGGCATGATTCTCAGTCACTGAAAACCCACCCTCCTATACTGGTTTTGTATATTGAGGTGATAATTAACAGTGTATTAGGAGGGAATGTATCACAGACTTCTGTTTAGTCACAAAATATGTTTTATAAGAAAATAATAACACAGCATTTTTTTCATAGACAGCACGGGTTAGGTTTGGGATTTGTTTTCTTTTCCAGTGCTGTTTTTTCTTTTCTTTCTTTTTTTTTTTTTTCTTAAAAAATATGTTTTATTGCCAAGAATTGTGGCTTTTCTCCGTGTGTAATTTTCCTGTTCTATCAAAGAGCTGCTGAAGCTCATCTTGTCTTGTAAAACTTTGACTAATACGAACAGTGAAAGTCGACTAATGCTTCTGCAAATTCAGATACTAATTCTGATGGCAACAGCCTCCATTCCAACAGGTGAAAATGAACCTGAAACAGAGATCTTTGAGATTCACCCTGACAGTGCCAGATCTGACTTGGGCTGTTGGGGTGTAGCTGGTGTGGAATGATGTGCAGTAGTTTATATATGAGCTTGGCAGATTGTAAAAAAAGCTATATTTGTAGTGCATGAGAGTTGATACCTACTAAGAATCTCTGGATTCTCTTTGGACATAGGAATATAGGGGGTTAAAGGAATGTTTTTTACACATTGTATGCAGGGCCTGTCTGAAAAGAGACGACTGAGCCCTGTAATCGTGGAACAGACATTCAGTATCTTGTGCTCGATACAGAAGTTAGATCCCAGTTTAAAGTTTTATTCCAGACTCAGTTTTTCTCTGGTACGTTCAGACTGCAAAGAAAGTGAGCTTTTGCCAGATCTCCAGCTGAGAGAAACACTCAGCGAGCCAACATTGATTTTTTTCTGGCCTGAGGTTTTGGGACCACAGTTTCTGTGAGCTTCAGACTGTATTCTCTAAAAGCACAAATTTCAGTTGAAGATTTTCAGCAGACTTCCTAAATCACCTCTTTGCCTGGAGAGCCCCATTCATCCTCAGGTGCTCTTAGACTGCAGTTCTGTGGCTGGGTGGCTGTGGCTTCTGAGCTTTCACACAGCACTGGGTTACTACCTGGTGCTTGGTATCATCTACAAACCTCCTCCTAAACATCTTGTAGGGAGGTGGAACCAGGATGTGGACCAGTATTTCTGAGAGGCCATCTGGGATACAGAAGCAGCCCACAATAGCATATTTTGTATGTAATGATTCCAACTGAAAAGCCTGAAACACAAACAGCCCAAGAGCCTGCACAGCCAGGAACTGTCACTTAAATGCCAGTGCAAATGTTCTGCATATGAGCTCAAAACAGAACACTGGATGACTATTTGCTTTAAAGTTTAGTTGTTAATGAGATTATAAGAAAAAACATATTTTTGTAGATTTTACTTGGATTTAATTTTCAAAATATTTGTACAACTTGGCTTGGAATAGCCTCCTTATTTTAGAAAGTGGGTAATTCTTCCGATGTCCAACATGTCACAACCTCAAAAATAATCTCTGATTTTTCTTTTTTGCTTCAGTTTCATACGAGTTATGTTGCAATTATGCCTGTGGTCCTCATGACAAATACACCTAGCAAAGCATCCAACCTCCATTGACTTCACGCATTTAAATGCCTTGTTTCATTTGAGCAGTGAGGGATTTATCCTGTATGTATAGAAAATAGCACAGGACATTTTCATGTACAAAAATTGCAAGTCTGAAATTAAACTGACCTCCATCATCAGTGCTGCTCCAGCTTCATGAACCTGAAAGAAATTCAAATAAAGAGAATTAAATGCAAACAAAGGAGCGGTAGGTCAAAGAAAAATAATTTTACTGTATGTGCTCTATTTACTTATTCCACTCAGTACTCTGTTATTTTACGGTGTTTCCATGTAACCCATCGTTATTAGAAGAAAACCTGCTAAAAAAAAGAAAACACCCTGAGCTGTGGACAGTATAACGAAGGAGCAAATGACGACTCGGTGTGTGAGCTGTGCGATCTGAGGGTTGAATTACACCCCCTACCTTAGGTAGCTTTATGTGAGCGCTGCTGATGGAAGAGACATGCAGGAAGCAGACTCAAAGCAGTGGTTTTTCAGGGGGTGAGTGTGGGGAGCAGAAGAGGGGGTTCTGTGGTCTCCCTTGTGTTTATACTAATACCTCGGGGTAAGTGTTCCTCCTACAGAGAAGAGCGTCCACCAGAGATCTGTGACCAGTGGTGCCCATATCATCACCCTGTGCATCGTGTTTGCCAACTGAGCACCCGCTCACCGCGCAGGTCTGTGTGAACGCTGTCATGTCCTCAGTTGCTGATGGATTTACTTTGCTGTTAGGGATGAATGAGATCCCTAACATCTTTCATGTAGTGAAGAAACCAACCAGACTATATGCTAGCAAGATTTTAGGTTTCTTCAGTACAGTGTGTTCTCAGCTCTAGTGAGCAAACCTCAGTTTTATTCATTGTTTACAGATTCATGAAGGACAAGTACTATTCTTTCTGTTTTATTTGGTAGTGCTTTTCTTTCTTTTACCTTGTTGTCATCTGTAAGAATGTTGGCATGGAATGAGACACATGTGAAAATATCACAAAATATCACAAAATAACTGTGATAACTCGAAGGACTTAATTTATGATAATCAGCTGGCAGGCAAAATTTAATTTGGGAGATAACTTTATATAATCAAAATACAGTACTTGTAAGGATTGACCTCTTCATATGTTATTACTTATGTAAGATTTAGTAAATTAGCAGGTAAAAATGTACTGCTACTCCTTTCCATATGTAATGAAAATCTGACTTAATTTTTTTAAAGTATTTCCATTAAGTCTGAAACCAGGTTAGTTATGAAAGAAAATTAAAAATAGCTTTGACATTCCAAAGTTTTAGTAATTTCTGATGAATACTGAAACCCATATTAATATTTACAAAAAAGTGGGAGAAAATAACTATTTGAACAGAAATGGCTTTTGCTCTTCATTAAAATGTGGAAATATTGTGATGTTATGTACAGAAGAAATATATGTACATTAAAAAAGTGTTAATTCCTTCTTAATCAATTGTGAAAAAAGAAAAACCCTATATTATTATCTCAGTAGTTGATATAATTTTGGATGGAAAAACTAGGCATCGCAACAATATATCTGCAGCAATATTCCTGGCAACAGTCATAGGATCTGCACGTGATGCCACAATGAAAATGTAAGGAGTATAGTTTACTTACAGAGGGGGGAAAAGCAAGTTCATTAAGAAGGGCCGTTTCTTCACACATGACATTAATTAGCTCTGACAGTTTCCAGAAGAGCAGTAGGAAAGAGTCACTCACAGAATCAGAGCGTGCATCGGAATAATTACTTCCTTTCTGCTTGTTTGGTGTTGTCAGTTCCTCACATTGGAGCAGACCTTGTATTTTTAAAGTATGTTTTAGGGGTGAAGGGCTCATCTCAAGGTCAGGGAGGACAACCGTAGCCTCCTGGCTTAAACAGATGTCATTCGGTGAGCACTGGTCTGTGACTGGGACTTTCCTTGGCATGTGGGGCATTTTAGTTCTTGCTGTCTTGTGCTGCTGGCTGTCTTCCTTGGCTTACAATAGCAAAAGTAACTGATTAACAGTTAATAGTGAAAATCTTGGGTATGAGCCCTTGGGAATTAGATCTAACTGTTGAAATGTTCCTTGGAAGTTCATGATGTTTTGGTGTCTCCCAATGGCCTAGACTAAAATGTTCTTTTAAAATTGTTTCTCTAAGCTACATTAGTCAAAGGGGGAAAAAAAAAAGATATTTAAAAGATATTTGATTCATATCTATATGTTTGTAATTATGAAAGAAATACTTATCACATTCACAGAATAACAGTTATCAAGTTATTTAGGTGATATTTTTTTAAAAAAAATCCTTACTATATGAAGAAACACTTGTATTATTTTAACAGTATTTAAAATTAGCCAATACATTAGAGACTGTTTAAGTAGGTAAGTGCAATTTAATGTCAGACTTTTGACTGGAGCATTTAAATTTAAATGTAATCCATGAAGTGATAAATACATCACTAATTAGCATTAATGTAACATGATTACAAAATAAACATTTGATTAGTACATTTAAATTTCAGTGTAATAAACCACTGAACTAATTAGTATATAAAGTGCTGTCAATGCCGACCTTTAGACGAGGCGTTTATGTGTTGTATGTGTAGGGAAGATGTTTATAGTTATAGCACAAAACAAACCCTTATCCTTACTTACGTAAGTTAAACAGGTTGGTGAATAAACAAAACCTTTGAAAATAACTCACCATCCCTCACTTGCATTTTCTTTTGATGCAAGTTTAGTAACAGGTTCAGAAGAGACACAGCTTCATAAGTGTTGCAGATAACTATTGAAGCCTGAGTGACGGCCCCAGATCCCTTTCACCTGAGTGATCAGAGATAAAGACAAGCATAAAATTCCTACCTGAGTAATGAGCTGATTACCTGAGTCTGCTGTTCACTGCGGTTTTGGGGAAACCTTTTGATATGAATAACAAGATTACTTGGTGAAAAGTACCAGCTCAGAATCAACATTAGTGTCTGTGATGGCGATTCTTCCAGTTGAATGCTAAGTCTTTGCGAGGTTTCCCAGTACAAAGTCGGGAAGAGCAATGGGGAACTGCTGGCTTGGAAAAATGGTATTGAAACGTGGACTTGGAATCTCCAAAGGCACCAGTTCTGCTGCTATTGCAGATAGGAGTCGTTGCTTTAAAAATAATGACAATTACACTTCTGTAAAGTACAGAGTATTTTCTGAGCTTCTGAACTCGCTTTATTCTGAGGCACAAGTTCTACAGAGCAAGCCCAGGACCGAGTAGACAGCGATTTTGCATTTCTTTAGCCCTACACTGAGTGCCTGCTCAAAACATTTCAGGAACAGCCCATACATCTTTAAATATACAAAAAGCTTTTTAGAAAGCTGCCTTACTCTTTGTAAAGCTTGCTTTATTTCTTTTGGCATAAAAAGCGTTCAGAAACTCTAAAAGAATTCTTTGCTGTCGTTCTTATTTTCTCACTAGCTTCTAGAACAGAATGCATTCCCATTCCTTGTTATAAGGCAAACTTGTTTGAGCCTTTTATTTTTGCAATAAGATTTTAATCAGTTAACTAATTTAATAGAAGAAGAGCAATTCTTCCAAACAACTTATCTGGGTTTCCAGTGTCATTTGCAGTGTAAAGTGTAGCTATAAATAAATTAAAGCTCTTTTCAATGGAAAGTTAGTCCCAAGAGTCACCATCTTTGTTACTATGAAATCTGATCTATTCTATGGGGATTTAAAAGCTGTAGCAGCGAATATATAATTGGTTGGTATCAAGGATATTTACAGCAGGATTGTTTTTCAGTCTAGGAACTTCTGGGATAGCTGCACTTGTTTGTATTGCGCAGGAGTATAACTGGTGGATGTAAGGTTTTGCATGTTAGTTATGATAAGATTTATAATAGCTGCAAAGATTCCCATGGGTTTTGTGAATGAAGGCTCTCATAAGAAGAAAACCGTTAATCCTTAAGTGATAGTAATTTTCACTTATGTATTTGGAACTGGTGGTACTTCAGATGTACTCTAAGTGGAGCTTACAGCCTATGACTAACGTAACCCACGGCGTTTTACTGTTCACCTCTAGTCTGTGAAATATTCTTCTGTAGGTGCAATTTTCCTACTTGTTCTTCAGACCAGTGCTAAGCGTCCTGTGAGTGAATCACACCCAACTGTCGCCCTCTGCCTTCTCCACTTCCATTTTCAGCAAAAACATTGAAATATTTCCCTTCCTTCACCTGAAATTCCACAATGATTTGGAAACATCAACAAGTATCAATTCAGTAGCACTTACAAGTAAATTGATTCACTGGAAACAGCATACCTGTTCGAGTAACATACGGCTTTCATCTGTATCCTTCGTTATTGCGTTGGATTCCTTTCATAACAGTCAGATTCTGGGTGTGTTCGTGGCCTTCTGTGGTTCTGGAGAACATGTGTAATGGAAGTCTTATTTTTCTGAGATTTCAAGACCATGGTAGAGCACAAAGGTATTATCACAATCCTGTCTGCTACCGGATCCTAATGGATGTGTCACAGCCTTTCATGTTAAAAGATTTGTGATTTCTACCTGGATAGATATTAGAGGTCTGCTTTAAGAATGTCCTAGTTCTGCATTAAGAACATTTTGTAAACTTATTTTATAAATAAGGAACATTCATTAGTATCACAATATCAATTTTTTGAGTTGCTTTTAATATGTTGGTAAATTTATGTCTAAGAATATATGTGCAAATAAAGGAAACATTACACCCAAAATCCTGATAGGAACCATCTTTTATCAACAAAAGGTAGAAGAGTAATAATGTCAGAGTGTTTTAATATTTTAACTATGTAATATTGGAAATTTCACTGGGACTTTAAGCGTTACAAGTAGAAGGCAGCCTTTCATTTCAAGTAGTTCTTTCCTTGATTCCTCCAGTGGTGAGAAAGTAACTCTGCCTCACAGAAGCTAATGAAAAGAGGCTCCTGACTTCAGTGAGGCCAGGTTCCCTCACTTTTTACTTACAGTGCGTAGCTACCAGACTCTTTTAACCCATTATAACTTGTGCAAGTTAAGCAAGTTCTAAGTTTTGACTACTGAAGCAGTGGGAATGTATTAAATATGTGCCATGAGCCATGTTTAAGCATCTGTGTTTGGATCTCAAGTTATGACCTAGCACTTCATTATTAATCTATTTTATCTGTTGTTAATGTAACTATGTCAACCAACTTTCAGGCATTTAATTTATGTTCATCTCACACCACTGCTGCATTAGGACAGAGGTGTTCCATCAACATTTCCTGCTCGATGCCGCCAGTTTAAAGAACACAAGCAGGTTCCCACCGGGTGAAGTCTTATATTTTTAAAACACTGTGACTGTTAATTCACATATTAACTCCTGGGTGGATGTCTTAAGCTGTTTTTCCTGTATCAGCTTTTGAACACTGTTAAAATCCAGTGAATCCTGGCAAATTAAGTTGAAACTAATCATTAGCAGCCTGAATCCTCTATGTGAGAGCATTATTTTGTCTTGTGTATCAAGAAAGTGGTTATTTCTGTTCTTACTAGCATTTTGAAATTGTTCTGAACAACAATCAATCTCTTGATTATCTCTGGTTAATGAAGTAAGACTTACTGGATAAATTTAGGGAAAGTATTTCCATTATCTGTAGCTTGATTATTAAAGCTTACAGTTTTTTTTCTGAGCGTTCACAAAATGAATATCTCCCTTCAACATGCAATCCTGCAGTGCTGTAGCACTTCAGGGTCCTTCAGACATTAAATCAGTTCAGTTATGCTCAAGAAATGACTCAATATTTGTCTAAACATGTCCAATTATTCTATTTTAAGCAAGTTATAACCTCATCCAAATCTGGAAACACAGTAGGACTAGAAGAAATATTTTTTTCTTTGTCTAATCCTTCTCTATTTGTTATTATTCCTTCTCTGTTCCTTCTCTATTCATTATAGAAGAAAGCAAGTAGTATGTTCAGATTTTGGGGTGGGATTGGGTGTTTTGTTTGTCTGTTTGTATTTTAAAAAAAAGGAGGGATGTGGTAGTGCAAAACACCTACCAAAAACCTGATCTGAGTCACTCTAAGGACATTTTTGTGAGCTATTCTTCATTCAGCAGAAGAAAGAAGGGATCTGTGTCATATTGATATTTCCTATGAACTAATTATGTTTAAATTTAAAAGTAAGACAGTACCACTTATAATGGTATGATGAAAATCAGTGCACTTAGATGATATTTTTATGTCACATTTTCCAAAATACAGTGATGAAAAAGTAGTATATAACAAGAAGCGCTTGACATAATTTGCTGATATACATTTTATAAGGAAATCGGAATAAAGTGCAGAAAGTGAAACAGAATAAAGGGAAACAGCTGGAATTTTAAAATTGCCTTTAAAGTGTTCTTGCTGATCATGAGAAGGGCAACAGTGGATTTAGTCAGTCATGGCTTCACTGGCACCGACTGAAGAACGGCTATTGAAGGCAGAAAACAGTAATGCTTCAATAAAAGCTAAGCCTGCTTTTGAGTGCCCGTATCATATTGCTGGACATTAGAAAATTATCCAGAATACAGTACTTTCCATTTAAAGAAACAAAACTGTTTTATAAAATTCAGTAAATTGTCTATGAGTGACGCAGTGGAGTGAACAATCACACACTCTGCTACAGAATTCGCTCTGTGAGTGTTCCTGCCTGTTGTGGTTTGGGATTTTTCTGAGGAATTTTACTTCCTTTTGCCAATAAGGGAATTTCAGCAGACGCGAGGGGGGATGGGGGGAGGACGTTTCTGGGGAAACCGGGACAGAGGTCGTGACCAGACATCCGTTTCCTCTCGGACGGCAACGGCAGTGGCAGCCCCGGAGTGCCTACGGTTTGCAATCTCTGAAGGAAGGATCACGGGTCATGTGAATCTTCCACAACTCCGGCAGAACTCGCACTAAGTTTCCATCTCCCTCCCCCGCCCTTCNACACTGCCCCTACACAAGAATAGATACAGAGGGGCTGAAAAGGGAGTAAGGGATTGTCAGAGTTAAAGGTTGCATTTTCTGAGTAATCTGGAATAGCAGGACGAATTTAAGCTACCTCCTCTTCTAACTTCTTTCCAGGTATTGGAAGAATAAATTTGGTTTTTTTGGCCTTGCTTAATTTTCTAAATGCTGAATGGGGAAAATAATAAAAAGCTCTTATTTTCCTTTCTTAACTTTTCCCTAAGTCATAAGTCTTTTTTTTTTCTGCCATCATTTAAACAGTCTTTATGTGTGCATGTGTTCTTCAGCCTGGCCAGCCTGCCCTCCAGGTACAGGTCCTGCAATGTGCCTGCAGTGCTGGGTGTGACAATGGTGATGGCGTTATGTAGCACATATTAGACTTCGGCAATTTCACTGCCAGATTTTCCTTCTCTGTCTGCAATCAACCTGGAATTTCTGATTTGTTAGCAGTAAGTCAATCAGCCTGTTGATATATATTAATTATCCATGTAAATATTTTTTTCAAGGTCAGCTCCTCAGAGGGGACACCTTTTCTCCATGGACTTCTGGGACATGCCTAAATTCAAATTTCTCAACTTTATGTTGCGCAACACTTCGTTACAAAAATCCAGTCATGATTTATGATTTGCTTGTGCTTTTATCATGAATCTGTTACACTCCTCCCAGTTCTTCTCTTACCTTTGTGAAGTCACTGGGCACATGGTCTGGTCAAATGTGAAGGTAGCAAAGAAGGGAATATTAGGTACTGCGCATCAGGAGTTGATGTGAACAGGGCAGAGGGAATAAGCAAGGAAGAGGAAGATAAACACTTTGCACTGTTTCTGCATGTAGGTGTGAATGGGAAATTTCTAAATTGTGTGTAGCTGGAGAAAGAAGCTGTACCAAGACTGTGACTCATTTGCATGATTTCATACATCAAGTCAGATGTGCTTCAGATGATGGCAGCCAGTCGGCACTGCTTTTAGCAGCACATCTTCCTTTGTGTTGAGATTTTATAAATAATCCCTCCACCAATATATAGAATTCTTAACATCAAATAATTGCCTCCAGAGGAGCCACAAGGGAAAGACATGTCTAAACCAGAAATGGCATTTAAGCTGCAAACTAGATGCTGATGTTTGTTTAGTTTCACTCCCACCCCTTAATTTTTACGGATGGTATCCAGAGGCTTCATTTAACATACCTGCAGCTCAGGAGCTGATTCTTTTAGCTTTCAGTAAACCTCAACCACTTGGATGCTCAGAATCCCGAGGGGTTAGTCAGGTGCTAATTAGAAGCCTCCCAGAGGATGACACTTGCATGTATTAGTGAAGGTAAAGTGGCTGCCGTTATAGTTTTGCCTGAGACAGTTGGAAATAATTAGATTAGAACTCAGTACTTAACAAAAACCAAATGCAAACCAATGGGCAAAATTTAAATTAAAATTTAAATTAAATTTTTTACGACAGAACAGCCCATAGTAACACTTGAAGAGTCTTCATCACTTCCTATCTGAGCTGAAGTTTCATATATTTTGTTTTTGTTACTAAATGGCTCGTGATTACAACTCGTCCCTGAGTTTGTTAAAGCAATGAACTGATTTTTTAGTAGACTGCTTTTTTAATTTTTCCTGACAAATTTCTTCTGAACTCTCCATTAGAGTTATAACTTATGTCTTTGTATTGAAGTAAGTAATTTATAAATATGGACTTCCAGTACTCACCAATTCTCAGATTTAAGTATTACTTGAGTGGAATATTGATTCATTTATCTCTTTACAGGGTTGGGTTTTAGGACAAAAAAGCATGCCACACAATTTTCTGTAGTTAAATGCAAACTAAATGGAATTTTTTCTTGGGAAACTGGTGTTGGATTTTAAGGAATAGGTAAACAGAAGTACATCTTCTGTATGTTGAATTGCCAGCAAATTGCATAAAGACAGCTAATGTTCAAGTGATTATTATTTTCAGTTAAATACCCACAGATAAATTTATACTGCTACTTTTTATGTTTGGGTAATAATTTGAATTATATATAAGCTTTCTAGGGGTGAATAAGTTTTAATATTTTTGAGAATTCACGTTCAAGTATTCTCAAAAATAGTCTCTCGAGTTGGTTAATTTTTCTCAAAAAGTGAAAATGTTTCTATATTCAGCGAGGGCTTCTGCTGCCTTTATGAAGACTGTAGTTTGAGGGAAAATAAGATTGATTTTGACTCAATTAAAAATAAAATAGGATTTAAGAATGAGTAAATTAAGGAAGAAAAAAGTCATGTTGTCTTTTCTTTGCAAAATGTAGTGGAAAGCATTGCAATGCCTGCATGTTTATCAAATAGTTCATCTAAGTTTGGCTCTTGCAGTGGATCTGACAAGTGCGGCACTGACAAGGTAAGTAGTGGATGGGTTTATCTGATACAAATTCAGAGAAATGCTATACGGTAGCACAAAATATTAAAAAAAAAAAACTATGGAATTGAAGACAAAGGGTGACCCCTTTTCAAAATACCTAAGAATAAGCTGGTCATATCCTCAAAGATAGTTTCAAACCAGACCCCTTCCCATTTTTGCTCTAATCTCCTATATTTCTCTTTGTTGTGTATCAGGGGTTTTATTAATTATTTTTCAGCCTACCTGTCATGTTTTGATTTAACTTATGTGGAAAGCTAGTGGCAATATTTGTAATGACAACATGTTTTTAAGTCAAACTCATTAATTACGTCTCTTCAGGAGACGCCACTTCATTAAGGGGCCAGTTGTGTTTCTGTGTAGGTGAATGTAGTGGGCTCAGAGGAGGTTTCTGTCAAACGTGGTCATTGTTTCCAAGAGCAAACTATAATATTTGGTAAGGTCTAAAGCTGAGATTCAAATGCTGTTTCAGACTTCTATTCCTTCACATTTCAAATAACAAAGCAAGCTCCTGTCTTTTCCTCTGATCAGCCAGGGAATCTTAACTGGTTATTCTCTATGAGTTTGTTGTGTGGAATATCTGTTCATGTTGTTTCTGCACAGGGACTGAGAAGGAAACATTCAGCAGAGCTCTGCAGTTCAGTGGAAAGGGGAGATTTTGCCTAAAACCAGAATTAGAGAAAGAAATCCTGGCCAGGAGTACGGAGAACTCAGTGTTCATGGAAATTCTATAGTGCGTACTAAGGAAGTTAGTGTTCAGCCACACAATTCACTCACTGGGCTAACAGGTACATAAAATAAAGGTGTGATCAGCAGAATTGCTATTAAAAGTAATGAGGTAAAATTAGGCAGGATCCTGTTCTCTGCTGTGTTACATTTTGGTTTGAGGGGTTCAGCTACATCTGACCTTAAAAAATGAGAAGATATTAAAGGCAGAGACAAAACAATTGCCGATAGTTTATAGTAACAGGCATAAGAATACAGACTGTCTGGTGTAAAGAGATCACACTCGGTACAGATCTAGCTGAATTCAGCAGGAAGATGTGAAAACAAACCTCAGGGATACATAGGGCAAGAGGCTTTCAGTGCTTGCACAGATGTTTGTGGGTGCTCCGCAAACAAATGGTCTGGGCTCCGTTCATGTGATGTGTACATTGCTTACAGGAGTTACCATGCCCTGGAAGATCCTCTCCCGTGTCCTTTGCTTCAGTCAAAGAGGCTGTTTTAACACAACACTCTTGAATATCTCTCAGTTGTCCTTCAAGGAGGTTTGTTGGAAGGAAAAAAAAACGGTATAATCAAAGAGAAATAAGAAAGAAAGAATGTGTCACAGCAAAGATGAATTGAGTACCATTTATAACCAATAATTCTCAACTGGAGCTTTAGTAGTTTTGTGTAAATCATTCTTTATTGATACATAAATGATTATTCTCTAGCCTATAGACTTTATAAAAGTTAAGGTGGATTATTACAGATCAAAGTTTGAAGCAGTGTGTATTTGTAATTCTTTGTTTTATTTTCCACCATATTACAGCTTAATTCTTCTGGATGCCTGTCTGATTCTCTGCAGTCCTTCCAAGTACAGACGAATCCGGAACATTTTTTATGTTTTACAACAAAGTGAACAAAATGTTTTAAAACAAGAAAGGAAACAGCATATTATTAAGGTAGTATTTTATCTGTGATGGCCTTAAAATAGGAAGCAGATACCTAAGAATGTAGCTTTCTATTCTGTTAAGTGACTCTTATTTTTTTCATCACAAAGTTTTAGTTTTGAATTCTTTTTGAGGGTTCTTTGAGGGTTCTTTCTTGCTCTGCGTTCTTCTTGGTCTATCTAAACAACCATACCTTGAGATAGTTACTGGCAACAGCACAAATTGTCTGGCTCCTGTAATGATCCATTAGAAGAAGAGTATGAGAAACGTGCAAATTAGCAATAAAAAATGCTAAAGCTATATATCACTGGCAACAATTTAGGAATTATATCTCTGCCTGAAGCAAATTCAGGTGATTCATTGGTAATTTGCTAGAAGCCTTTTAACTTGATTCTCATTTGTAAAGCTAATGATAGGTTATTTTGCACTGTGATTGAAAGACCTGATTATCTTAGTTATTATTTAAGACTATTGATTTCTCCAAATGGAAATTTACCCATGTATTAAAGGTCTTTCTGTCATAAATGATAGAGGCAATTGTAAAAATATTGTTTCCACATATTTTAAAATACTAGTGTAGCATAGACACTGTCTTTGCTTGGACATGAGGTTTACCTGCTGGTTGACACATAAAGGAAATTCTCAGTTTAGGCAGCTGCTTTTATGACAAAGATAAGAGCCAGCATTTTTTTGCAGTGGAGAAGAAGGTATTCCATTCTGATTTAAAGGGCTTATGTGGTACATGTGCGATCGAGGCTGGCAAAGGTGGCGGTTGCCTCAAACAGCATCTGTTTGGGGCACCAAAAAGCATAGTCCAGCGTTTTGCCTAAGCCCCAGCTCTGGGCACCCAGCTCTTTAACTTGATGCTGCTGTTGAAGGGGACTTGAAGGTAGGAGGGAGATGGCTACAGCTGGAGCAAAGGTACAGCCGCTGATTTTCTCACTCTTCCCTAGGCATCAGAAAAATCAAAGCTCTGGGGCTGCTTTCTGGCTAATTGGACCAGGATGGGGTTGTGTCCTTCATTCCCGTAGCATGGCCGGAGCAATGTCGTTCTGGCCCCATGCTTTAGCCTGTACTGATTAAGAACCACGAGTTGATTCTGTGCTGTCTGTGCTCAGTATCTTTGCAGAGGACACCAAGGGGTGCTGGCACCAGTTTAGCTGAGCAGCCCTCACCACCGGGAGAAATTGGAGCCTGAGGGTTTATTCCCCCAACTGTGACAGCGTGATGCAACAAAATTAAAATAGTGTACTGGAAATATGGGAAACACCTGTCCCATCTTCTTCACACGACTCTTCAAGCCTCATCCAAGAGACCATAGGATTTACATTTGGATGTAACGATGGATAATTATTTTATGGAAAGTCAAACAAATATAAACAGGCAGGGGACAGTCTTTGCATAAATATGTGTTCAATCTCTAACATTAATCTAATGAGAATATAGTGCAGCAGGGGTCTCTGCTTAATTTTAGACAGGAATTTTTGGCTGTGTATGTATATATGTATTTTTAAGTACACTTCCTAAGAGACACATCCCCTGTCACTTTGCTGCCATACAGTTGTGTGAAAGTGGAAACACACAGAGGTTGAGATGCCACAGAAAAGGTGGCTCTAATAAAACTTGGTCCACAAGAGGTGCTGCAGGGTGACAGAGGCTTGTTAAACAGGAGAGTGAGACTGGATCGTGGCAGTGAGCTCTCTGAGAACTGTGTAACCAGCTGGATCCCGGGTTTACTTCTTTCCGAAGGCTACAGAAATAAAGTAATATAAACTATCGGAGAACAAATTTACATTTTGGTTTTCACAGTATCACACAGTATCACAGTATTGTAAGGTTGGAAGAGACCTTTGAGATCATCGAGTCCAACCTATGGCCCAACACCTACACCTACTAACTACACCTACTCCTACTTGTCAGTTACACCATGTCACTAAGTGCCTCATCCAAATTCTCTTTGAACACCTCCAGGGATGGTGACTCAACCACCTCCCTAGGCAGAGCATTCCAGTGAACAATTACCCTCTCAGTGAAGAACTTCTTCCTAATGTCAAGCCTAAACCTCCCCTGGCGAAGCTTGAGACCGTGTCCTCTCGTTCTGTCACTGGCTGCCTGAGAGAAGAGCCCCACTCCTGCCTCACTACAGCCTCCCTTCAGGTAGTTGTAGAGGGCAATAAGGTCTCCCCTGAGCCTCCTCTTCTCCAGGCTAAACAACCCCAGCTCCCTCAGTCGCTCCTCATAGGGCTTGTGCTCCAGCCCCCTCACCATCCTCGTTGCTCTCCTCTGAACACCCTCTAACATCTCAATATCCTTCCTAAACTGAGGGGCCCAGAACTGGACACAGTACTCAAGGTGCGGCCTGACCAGTGCCGAGTATAAGGGGATGATGACCTCTCTAGTCCTGCTGGTCACACTGTTCCTGATGCAGGCCAAGATACCATTGGCCTTCTTTGTCACTTGAGCGCACTGCTGGCTCAAAGGTCAAATCTACCATGTCGGCTACTTTGTCTAATTCTGTCCATTAGTCACTGAATAAAAGCAGTCGTAGTTGATGGCAGTGTGGTATCACAGTATCACAGTATCGTAAGGTTGGAAAAGACCTTTGAGATCATCGAGTCCAACTTATGACCCAACACCTACACCTACTCCTACTTGTCAGCTACACCATGTCACTAAGTGCCCCATCCAACTTCTCTTTGAATACCTCCAGGGATGGTGACTCCACCACCTCCCTAGGCAGAGCATTCCACTGAACAATTACCCTCTCAGTGAAGAACTTCTTCCTAATGTCAAGCCTAAACCTCCCCTGGCCAAGCTTGAGACCGTGTCCTCTTGTTCTGTCACCGGTCACCTGAGAGAAGAGACCAAGCCCTGCCTGACTACAGCCTCCCTTTAGGCAGTTGTAGAGAGTAATAAAGTCTCCCCTGAGCCTCCTCTTCTCCAGGCTAAACAACCCCAGCTCCCTCAGTTGCTGCTCACAGGGCTTGTGCTCCAGCCCCTTCACCATCCTCGTTGCTCTCCTAGCACAATGAAGTTTATTTGTGGTACAAAAGAAGGCTCATAAGACTTGAAATTTTAAAAACACAAATCTTCGTGTCATTTGTCCTTGTTGTTTCCTATTCGATTTGCCCATCTACAGTTGTAGGCATGCACTTCCTTTTACAGGTAGTCCAATTAGCCTCTGTCTGTCTGTTTTTCTTAAATAGCATTAAAGGCACACTGGGAATTTAATCAACTTCATACCGAAATTCACTCTGAATTCTTTTTCCAAAGGAAGTCATCAAGCTCATTTCTGTGTGTTCAGCATAATTAGTCTAGAAATACCTTGGTGAACTGAAGCTTTCACATAGTAGAAAAGGAACCTTTCCATAGTGAGGCATGTTTGAGGAAATAGCATTTGGGGCTCCACTCCTGGTTATGTACTGCTGTATACTCAGAATACTATTTGGCAGAATTTTTCCTCTTATGCTGTGGTAACTGGCAGCGGAATTTGTCTCACTGGCAACCACCCAAGTTGACGCAAAGATGTCAGCTGCTGTGCTTTACATTTTCATATCTTTACTCTTGATTTCCATGTTTTGATTCTTTCTGGTAGAGAACTAATATGGAGGTGCATTTGTTAATACTGAAATCCTGGCTCCAGTGAGGCCAAGTCTTTACTCCTAAATGCAAGATGACATGTAAGGAGAATATTTCTTTGCCTTTGTTTTAGTTTTGGGTTTGACAGTTGTGGTTTTGTACTGCTTTAATTTCGTTCCACCCCTGTCAACATTATGGCCGTGGAAACTCCAGGCGACAGAACACATCAGCACTCAGATCTTATCTATCTTGGGATCAGGAAAAAGTGCTTTTCAGTGTTAAGAGATGCCATCACTTTAGTTGCTATGAGAAACAAAGTGGTATGCAATGTTAAATCTGAATATTTGGATTGCTATTAATATTAGGAATTGAGAATTTAATTGTAATCTGAGTGTTTTGAAGGATACTGCATGTACTCGTGACACCTGAGTTGCTACAATGTGCTTAGTCCATGGTCTATATGGCACAGGTTTCCAGTGGACATTTTGCTGAATGAGGAAAAATAGGAGAAGTGTGTTATTTGATTCTAGGCTTTTTTTAAAGGAAAAAGAAACAAATCTTTTAAAAAACACTTTTGTGTCTTAAGCCTGCTTAAATGAGCATCTGTGTTCATTTTACAGTTAGGAAACTCATTTAAACACAGCTAACAATGCAGCATTTTTTTATCACTGCTTATTTTCATGTTGCAAAAAAGGCCATGGGGGTTTATTTTTCACATCAGATGCGTGGCATTCTTTTTACAGGTAAATTTCCTGACATACTTTAATTTCAAATTTGTCTTTGTGCAACCCATTATTTTAAAAATTCTGAGAACAGAAAAACAATTTTTATTTTTTAACTTTTTTCTTAGATAGGAAACTTACTTGATGAGCACTCAGTTTAAATGTGCAGTTTTCCGAGACAGTGTTATTAGTGTCAGCATTTCTTTAAAGTGAATGTTCTATTCCAGATGATGTGTCTGTAACACCAAGTGCCATTTCCCCCCAAGATATCTAAGTTCAGTTTCATGAAAATTCACCAATTTTAGGAAAAAGCTAAAATCTCTCAAATCAATTTATAATAACTTGTCTTTATTTGTTGTCATGTTTTTCCCAGTGAAAATGTGTTCTTAAACATTACAGATGGTCTCAGAAAAAAACAGGATCTGGCCAGAGACTCAGGAGACCCGGGTTTTAATTCTATTCATCATCTGTTTGCCATAGGCAAGTTACTTGGCCCCCTCACGTCACCTGAGACTTTTGGGTGTGACTGCGATATAGATAACACAGCAATAACTCCTGTGCTGATTTAATAGAAATAACACAATACAGTTGATCCATCAGCTCCCTCATCCATTGTGCACATTGCCAGTCCTGTCGCAGTGCTGCGGTTGTACTTCTGAATTTCACTGCTGGTATGAATTAAGACTGTTGTAACTCGGAGAAGATTCACCACTCCTTACAATTCTTAGTTTCATGGGGTTTTGTTGAGTTGTTTAGGAGTGGGTTTTGTACTTGAATTTTTATAGTAGACCATAGGCTTACAGAGTTGCAGCAGGCTCCACTCCAGCATCCTGAAAGCTTTAATTGTGCCTTTGGAAAGTTTATATTCCTAAACAGATTATTTCAGCAGATGTCAGTGAAGTGAAGCTTCATGAAATAAAAAGACCGTATTCATTTTGCATCTGCTCCTTAAGCAAACTTATTTGTGAACGATAATGGAAAGATAGATGGAGCTGGAGAATGAAATTCTTTAGGTTTTAGATGAAATGTGCAGCAGCTGTTCAGACTGCTGGGCTTCTCCTCCAGTGCTAACCTGGAGCACCTCACAAGGCAGGGACGGGTGTGCAGCTGATCCTCCTACCTGAGCCTTGACCTCTGCTCTGCCTGACAAGGGCACAAATCAATAGCAGGAGAGCAGGAGCTTTCATTACGGGGCGTTATAATGAGCCCACTGTAAAGCCAGAGCAGCTCATGGCAACAGCTCTTGTTTGCTACCTCGCTGACTTAACAACCCCATGCAGAGCTATA
>VWPV01025568.1:7369-17946 GCA_013389885.1 Geococcyx californianus
TTGACATTAGGAAGAAGTTCTTCACTGAGAGGGTAATTGGTCACTGGAATGCTCTGCCTAGGGAGGTGGTTGAGTCACCATCCCTGGAGGTGTTCAAAGAGAATTTGGATGAGGCACTTAGTGACATGGTGTAGCTGACAAGTAGGAGTAGGTGTAGTTAGTAGGTGTAGGTGTTAGGCCACAGATTGGACTTGATGATCTCAAAGGTCTCTTCCAACCTTACGATATTGTAATACTGTGATACTGTGATCTTTAAAATACGTCCAGGGGTGTTGACTCAAGGCAATCAAAGCACCCTTTATCATAGTTACACCACGGCCTCTCCTTCCTTTCCAATCCTGCCTGAAGAGTTCATAGCCAACCGTGGCAGTGCTCCAGTTATGTGCGTCGTCCCACTGTCTTTCTATGATGGCAATTATATCATAGTGTTCTTGCCGTAATATGACTTTTATGCCAGTGCTGCCTGCATTGGTGTAGATGCACTTAGGTTGGTCTCTTGATCCCATCACACTCCTGAGCAGTATAGTCTTAATTCCTAAGTGACTGCTCACTGTAGTTTCTAATGCATCAATAACCTTTGCAGTTTTGCTGCCACTTGGAGTGCTATCCTGCACCTCCTCTGAGGTGGCAGGTTCGTGTCCCTTTGTTTTCTTTCATGTGAGCCACTTATGTCATTTACAAAACAGTGACAACATTTTGACGTCATCTCCATTTTGGCAAAAGGAGAAAAACTCTTGACACAGATAAGGCTGTTGACATGATGTTTTAATATATGCAATGGGGAAATACAGCACATTCCATTATCATTGTATTAAATGCACAACCACTGACAACAGATCTAGAAAAAATGAAAATTGACGTAGAAACAGTCTTTAGCTGTGGAATTATGCACAGGGTTGAGATAAAGAAAACATTTCTAATTTTGAGATTTTTCCACTTTAATAAGTTATCTGAGGATACTGTAGAACCCAGTTCATAAACTTGTTAGATTAGCCATCTCCCAAAGGCTCTCTGGCTATATATTTAGTCCAGCTTCAAAGTAGGATGCTAAGTTAACTAATATGTGGAAGTCTTGTCTAGCCCTACATTTCTGTTGGCCTCTTCTTTTCAGTTTTCCATCTTGCTGTTACCTTTTGCAGAGTTGTGTATAGGTTTTTCAATTTACCTATTTTCAGAGGAGCAGGTCAATTTTCAGAGAAGTGTATGGAATTTGAAATTAAACTTTTAATGACTTATCTACATATTGGTTTTCTTACTATAGCACCAGAAGAGATCATCTTCACATCAATGTAAAAAAGGCAAAAATAGTTTCTATTCATTATCATATTAATAATTTGCCTTGTAGTTCATAAATGCTGGTTCTTTGTCATGCATATTGCAAGGTTTAAAATGTAATCAGTGAAGCACAAATAACTTTTCAGTTCTTGAGATACCAGCAGAATTCAATATAGTTGGGTTAGTATGGTAAATATTGTTTATTTTGCTTCTACAGAAATGTATTTTCTGCAGACAGAGGATCAAGAAAATCTCTGGTGCCTGCATTCAGTGTTCATATGGACGCTGCCCAGCCTCATTCCATGTTACCTGTGCCCATGCTGCAGGAGTGTTGATGGAACCTGATGACTGGCCATATGTTGTCTACATCACGTGTTTCAGGCACAAGATCAACCAAAATGTGGTAAGGAATTTGTTTCCTTCTTTGTTAAAAAATGTACTTGCAAAATTAAGGTATGTGTCCAGAGAAAATGGAAGAAAGGATTCACACTGTGTATTATAATGGCTCCAGCTATCATATTTCCATAGGTAGCAACTGTTACGTCTTGAAGGTTTTTTCTTATACTGTTATCTGGGGGAAATGGTATTTGATATACCTAACACATTTTTTTATTAGAGACATTGTTGAATGAGTTGTTTTGCCAGCCAGAACAAATCTTTGAGGTCTCTGTTTTGTTAACCTGGAGTCTATTACAAATACCCAGATCACAGCATCTTGCAAATACTCATAGATACTGTGAGATAATGAATATGGTGTATGTGGAAGTTCTTTGTTCTGCAGCCAAACAATGTCTTGCAAGTATCCAATTATAATTATTCTGTCATGTGGCAAAGTAACACCAGTATGTCATGAAAATTCATGTTATTACTGTGCCTTTTTATTTCCTGCCTGTGCTGAGGAGGATCTTTTAATTTTAGATGAAACACATGAAGAGTTAGCTATTATTGTCTTGTTGTCTTTAATGTTTTTTATTCAAATGAATTGTTACTATCTCACTTAAAAGACAACTCTTGCTCTTTATCTTGGGCTTTTGAAATTGTATTTTGTTTCCTAGCAAACTAGAATGACTTAACATAGTCTTATTAAGGAAATAGCTTGGTAAGTTAGTCAAGTTGAAATTCACAAGTTGCAAACTTGTTATTTCCTTTGTACATTAGAAATCAAAGAAATAAACCCAAGTAATGCCTGTATAATATATGTCTTTCATTCAAGAGCTCGTCAGTGACTCTTTGGTCTTAATGACAAGACCACTGAAGGGTAAGATTTTCTTTCAAGTGTAGTAAAATGTAGTGCCTCCCTACTAGAGTAATCAGTCAGTTCCGAGCATTCAGTCTACTGGTATTTCTTAAAAAGTGAAATAAATTGCGTGTCACTGTTTAAAACTTCCACAGAACTTTTATGCCTTTTAAATATTTCTTGATTTCTGAAAGGAATTAATGTGTGAAACCAGTATACTTTTTGTGCTTTTAGTTTCTTAAAACATTTTTCAAGAGAATTAGGTTGATTTGAAAACCAAACAAACTTAAACCTCTATGTGTACAGGCAACTTAAGATGCTTGTCTTGGACTTCTCGGAAAACATTGTCATAAGTTGAAAATTACTGGGTTAAAATCATGGCTAGTAAAAATAGAGCTATTCTTCATAAAAGTTTTCTGGTATTTTTCTGTATTCCTACTTAATATGTGTATTGCAGCCATTTCCTCAGCCTCCCCCACTTTTTTTTCCCCAACATCCCTAATATATCTGTCTCTGATGCTGGAGTCTACTTATGCTGTTAAACAATGCATGTGATTTTCTTCACCTTATTCTCTTTTATGATACTAAATAGTAAATGTGCTGAAGTTTCAGATTATTTGTTCTGCGTTTATAGAGCACTTAAGAAATTGGTGTATGTGCCCTAAACAGTCTTGTTTTCTGGGATTTTTGTGTTCATATAAGTTATTAATAAAAATACCTACAAAGTACTAGTGAAAATGAGGTGGGTTGTTTAAGGAGAATTTAAACTTTCAATATAATATAAAGAAATACAGACTTTAGTGTTTAACTTTCTTAGTGTACACTTTCTCTGAAAGAAAAGGAAGTTAATAAATGGCTAATATTTTGAGCAGCAAGAAAAAAACCCCACATGCTCATCTAAAAAATGCACAACAGTCATAGAGCAACAGGGAATCCCATGAAAGCAGTTTTTTCTTAGGGATTTTCTTGACCTCTATTAGGTAGTGTCAAAAGGAAAAAGCACACCAACTAGTGACAAACAGGATTCTTTGTAGCTACTCTTGAAGAGTAGGATGTTCAAAGTAGTTTGGAATGACACTATTGCATCTTTTCCTGAAAATCCGCACCAACATTTCTGAAAAAAAATCTGTATTACTAACTTATTTCCTGTGATCAAATCAAAATTAGATTTTCAGAAGAGAAAGAAAAATGCTGCTTTTGTGTTTTTCATTGGGTCCAAATTTGGAAACGTGAGATATTTTGTTAAAGAATCTTGTTCTGTGAACTTCTTAACTTACTCCTGAGACAAAGGGGATTGCCATAGGTTTGCATGTACTTGGTTTTATACTCTGTCTTTTGGATAATTAATCTTATCAGATCTTTAAGCCGTTGGTATTTTTTTCACCATTCGTTTTCTTGTTATGTTTTTCTTACCTATTAGTGATTCCTTCATGTGGAAATTACATTGCTCTTCACCATTAGGCATAGCAATGTATCTTGCTTTTAATGAACTTTTTTTTGTTTGTCTGTTTTTAACTTCCTTTCTTGAAAGCAGACCTGGGCAATCATGCAGACTGAAGTATTATACTAACTTTGCAAACTTTTACAGGGATCAAATAGATTGTCTTGTCAGCAAGAGAAAAAGATCTTCTGGTATTTGGCACTTGAAAACATTGTACATAAAGCAAGGACAGTATTATTTCTCCTCAGTTCAAGGAAACAGAAATAAAATTGTCATAGTGTCTAGATTTTGTGCCTAACTGCTCAGTAAATGCCTGTGGTTGCTACTTTCTTCAAGTTTGAAAAAAACCCCAACCAACCCAAAACTCAACAACCAAATGGTAGCTTCTGGACACTAGGAAAAATTGTGACATGTATCTATAGTAATAGTGTCATCCGTAGATCAGTAAGGGTGCTCAACAAAAAAAACCCTACCTAAGTACAGGCAAATATGTATTGCTTTTGGTATTAGTGTTTCTCTTCACCTCAGGCAAGGGTAGATTGTAAAGATAAAGTAAAGTATACATCCAGATTATTGTGGCTGTGATCTCAGTCAAACTGTGTCAAAATTATACATCAATATACTTTCACAAGTTTTTTCACTGGAGATCAGATTCTTTATTGTCTTCAGGATTTTTTCCTTGAGTGTTATTTTAATGTCAACCATGGAAAACTCTGGCAGCTCTTCTGGTGAAAAATTGCTATAAAACCGATCAAAAGGGAAAGCATAATCTTTGCATTGATTTTCTGCCAAATGAAGTAAATATACAAATACAAATAACTGAAGTATTTAAATGTTGATATGACTTTTCAAAAAACGTTCTTTGAAAGTCCATGAACTCAAAACTAAGCACACCTCTTATATTTGCTGAAGGTACAGCTTTAAAAATAACACAAAAATTTGCTAGCAGAAAAATCGTTTGATACAGAATGTTTTTGATTATTCCTGTCACAGTCTGTATTATTTTGTTATGTAAATTGCAGTGCCAATATGCAAGGAAGACTCCGTGATTTACTACTTGTAGGCAGCAGGTCATGTTTTTTCATTTTTCCTCTTTGGCTGTGTTTGTCTCTGGGCATGAAACATGTCTTGTCATCTAACTGCAAGAAAATTCAGGAGTACAGTTGAGAGTAAGTGCTGCAAAAAGATATTTTGATTAAAAGAACTCTTTCTTACACGAGGAAATGATAAAAAGAAGTTGTATGCAACTATACTAAGTGGAAAAAATTCCCCTAAGGATTCCATACAAGATCAGCAAAGACCACACTGATGGGCTGAGGTAGCCAGCTGAAAGCAAAAATATACTCACAGGTAATGTCTTGTTTGGAAAGTATGATTGGAAGAAGCCATCTAGACAGTGCCAGCTGTGTGCGGATGGAAAGACTAACTGTCTACAGAAGGAGCAAAGACAAGAGCTGCAAAAACCCACTGGATATGAGTTCCAAAAATCTATCATTACTGATTTCAGAGCTACTTCAAATTATCTTCTGCGGCTGACAGCAAGTTCTTAACTTTGTAGCACACAGCGAAGGAAGAGATGCTGTTGAATGGAAGCTGTAGATCCTTTTTCTGTTGAATACCTGAGTAATGCAATGTCATTGTTTGCCGCTGTCTACTAACTGCTGACCTGCCCTTAACATTTCAAAGAGACTAAGGATGCCTTAGGGGGGACATAGAATCATAGACTGGTTTAGGTTGGAAGGGTCCTTAAAGATCATGTAGTTCCATCCCCCCTGCCATGGGCAGGGACACCTCCCACTATACCAGGCTGCTCAAGACCTATTATTCAAGACATATTTTTCAAAAGTTGTGAGTGGACATATTTTTGAAATGTCACGCATGGTTTGCAGTTGCAGTTCTGAGGAGTAATCTTAAAATGATGAAATAATAATTATGTTCCTGTATTGAATAAATCTTAGAATTTTGAGGATCCCCTATTAAAAACTGCAGTCAGATGAAATTTCTAGATATTTATATATACGTTAGATGCCTATTTCATGATAGTTATTATGATTTAATATGCATATAGTTTATAGATTTTGTTTAACAAGATTTTTGTGTCCTGCCATGCAGAAAATGAAGGAGAAAGTAATTTTCCCCTTATCTTTTTGCAGTTTGCACACAGAAGGCGAGTTTGACTTTTTTTTTTCTTTGTATCTGTTTGTTTTCAGTATTTCTGCTGCTATCTTAGCTCATCCTTGGCTTAGGTATTGTTAAAGAAAATCATGCTTTTTAAACCACAGCTCTCTCAATAATCTGGTAACTACCACAGCTGTTTCTTTAATCTGATAGACTCCCTTACATAACAACTGTCCTTTCTGATCAAAAATGACATTCTTAACATCAATAATTCTTAAGATTTTCTGACAGGAAATGTTTTCTGGGACGTGCAATCAATTACAGAGTGTGCTTGTCAATATTTTTTCTGAGAAATAAATCAAGACTCCTACCAAGATAGCATACTGAAAAATAGTCTTCTCCTTGAGCTGGGATGCATTGCTGATTTTTTTATTATTTGTTTTAATGAGCACTGGCATTTCTTCTCTGAAAATTTTATCATTAAGTGAACCTGTTTTATCTCTTAAAATACTATCTTTTGTTTTCTTTCTTCTCTGAAAGATTCCATCTTCAGGCTTTAAAAACATTTACACCTTTTAATAGTCATATTTCTCCTTGGGCTTCTGTACCATAATTTCAAGATTTTTCTGTTATCTCATATATGTAAATAAATTATCACTCCTTGGTTTACTTCTGATTCCCCACTTCCCCAATAACAGAATAGACTAAAGTCAAGAATTGAAAGGTAAATTAAAATTTATGTTTACATATGTCTCAAGATTGGATAAAAAGTGCTAATTGGCATGTTATCAGTCCTGTGATAATACCAGTAAATTGTTGTTTATGTATTTAATTCTGCTACTTAGTCTAAATATAGACAGGTAAAATGAGGAAGAAACAATTTCATTATACATGTAGATAGTTAAATAATTTGTGAGTATGCTCAGAACATTACTTCTAGATAAATTTGAAAGTGCTTCAGAAGTATTATTGCTTTTTACTATCTGAGGCGACCTCAACTAAATCCTCCAAATGCGTATGTCAGGCAGAGCTCTGACACAAAGAGATTTAGTGCACTGTCTCCAGAAATGGTACAGAATATTTGTACTTGATTTGCCCTTACTTTGCAGAAGCAGAGAGGTTTAGAAATTCTAATTCCCAGAAACGGGTCCTAGAAAGAGGCATGATAGTGACTGCACTCTCCACAAAACCAGAAGTGTTCCATATCAGGTGTTTTTTTCCTCTTCCCTAAAGGCATTGACATTATTATTAATACCTGGAGTCAACCAAAAAGAACTCATAATGTCCTTGGTTCTCCTTTTGATATTAGTGCTAAAAGTTTTACAGTTGTAGGATTTTCCAGATTTTCACAGGCACTTTTTAAGATTAATCTATTGATTGAAGAATTCACTGCCTTTGAAGATTTGAAAAGCAGTGCTAGGAAATTGAGCAATTACTCTAGCGTATGTAAAAAAGTCTTTTTATGTCGTTTGTATAAACATTTCTAATAAAAAAATATTTCAGGCTTGGTAGTAGTCCTTTGTAGTAGCATCTTCCATTATAAGAAATATTCAGCTGCTCGGATATAGCCAAAGTTGCAGTAACTCACTTCTGCATAAACAAATGGACTTCCATAGGATAAAGAATAGACAGTTAGGATCATAAGAAGTGGCTTCCTTGTGTCAATAGGATGAAAAGATCTTTATTGCTCTTGGTTTTATTTTTCCTGGCAAGGAAGGTTGCTTTTTAAGTGGAATGTTGATGCAGAAACATGAGTTTGAAGCTGTGCGTCACTGCTGTCTGTATAATTTGAGCTTCTGCAGATTTGCTCACTTAGATGATTCCATTCCTTCTTTTATTTATAGAATCCATTAATCAGTTATTGATGTAGAATTTTTGCATAGTTTAAAAACTCTACTATTGTTGTGATTGATGTAACTAACTCTGGGGAATTAAAAGTGAGAAATGAAAAAAAAAATTGTTTCAGATTTGCTATGTAAATAACTGATGAAGAGTGATCAATGTCATCTGAAGTTTTAAAGCAAAAGTTCTGTGAAGTACAGGTTAAGAAGTTACTCAGGTACACTGCTGTAGACAACTCTGACAAGAACTTGATATGCATTTAGTTATTACATCTTATACAGCAAAATATTAAGCAGTTATGTAGAATCAGACTGAAATCCAGTACTTAAAAATCCCATAATATAAAATAATGCCAGACCAAAGTCATGTCTTGTCTCTTTAAGGAAACTCTACAATTTATTCTACAAATAAAAGTACAAATTATAAATATAGTAAATTGTGTATTATTAATCTAATGCAGAATAGTTAAAAGACATCAGTTGCAAGAATATTTTTGAGTGCTATGATTATTTATTCTTCAGGTGCCATTTGTTTTCTCATAAAATGCAGAAACTTCCTGTGTAAAACAAATTTATGTGATCAAGATTGGAAGGAACAATTTTGCATTTGAAGCTTTTGTAGTGAGTGGAGAATTGTTATCAAGTCTGTTTTGACACTGATAAATTCCTGATGAGTAAGCTGCTATTTTAAAATTACTTTTTCTTTTAAATTCTTCTTTTTTTTTCAAGAGAGCTAAAGCATGTGAGAAGGCCATTACAGTTGGGCAGACAGTCATCACAAAACACAGGAATACACGGTACTATAGTTGCAGAGTCATAGGAGTGACATCTCAACTTTTCTATGAAGTTGTGTTTGATGATGGCTCTTTCAGTCTGGATACTTTCCCTGAAGACATTGTAGTAAGTACTTTCTTAGATACCTGTTCTTTCTAGGTTTTGGGGTTTCTTTGGTCTGGGGTTTTCGGGTTTGTCGGCTTGGTTTTGTTTCTGTGGTGCTTTGGGTTTTTTTAATTAGAGCGTTAGAACCTCTTTAACTACTTGTTTTGACCTTGAACATGACATCTTAATATTCAGTTCATAGTTTTTTTTTCTTTTGCTGTTGAGAATGATTATTTTCTAATAGGCTTCCAAACCTTGGTTGTTCTAATTAGTCTTTGCCATTTGACCAAATGAATCAAAACTAATCTTACAAAGTCTTTTAATTAAATAAGAAATATGTATTTAATAAAGGATATGAGAGAGGGAATTCCATATATCCTTATCTGTCTCTCAGAGATAATTTGTAAAAATTCCTTGCTGAATAGAAAAACTCCTGCTGTAAAGGGAAGAATAGCTCACAAGAATCTGTTCTAACAACTTGTTTACACCTTCTGATATTTAGTTTGTGAGATTACATTCTTAATGATAAAAATCATCAGGGAGAAGAATGTAGTTTATTGCATTTCCAAAAAGAAATTGAGATTTTGATTTCCCTTATGCACTTACATAAACTACCATGTTTTTCAGAACTGTTAAGGACCACATTGTGTACTTAGTTAGCGCATATGAACAAAATTTCGAGAAAACTGGGGGAAGATTCTGATCCCCTCCACATTTGCAAAGAGTACATTGGATGTTAACGTTTGTTGTGACTCCTTGACACCTTTCTTGCAAGGTGACTCTAATCCTTATTTACCTTCATTCTCATCTGAGCTGCACTGGTATTTTTCATGTACCTTCAGTTATTAATCTCTGAAAGGTAAAGTCTTCGGTGAACACTGGTATGCAAAAATAATGTTTGTTGCAAAACCGTTTTTGACTTAGCCCGGTGTCCTGTTCTGCATGTGGAGAAGGAGAGTCTGGCACATGCAGCAGGACATAATAGTACATGCTCAAGGGGCACAGCCCCTGCCTGTACTCCATACTCTTTTCCTGTGGAAGTCCTTGAGCTGTGTTGTTTTCTGCGGGTTTGATGTTTTCCTGGAAGTAGCATTAGATGACAGGTACATCAGTGAAAACGATACTCTTTTTCTTAGAAGCTTCTTTTTTGAAAAGTCTGACGCCTTTTGAAAATACAGTATTTGAAACAGTGCATTTCAGAGCAGTGCATGGGGATTGAGCTGTTTACCTCCCACTGGTCTTAACAGAATACAGTCAGCAAATCCCTGTTACATGTCTTTGAATATTTATCCTTTAATTTGAGACTCTCTGAAAGGCTCCATTAATGATCAAAGACATCCTGGTTTAGGATGATCAAGATATTAAGCAAATGTGGCTGTATTGTTATTAGAAGCCCCTCTTTTTTGTGTGCCTGCATCAAGGATCTGGTGAGGCAGAGATGAAAAACTGCTTGCTGCCCCAGTTGAGTAGTCTGATCTGGTGCTAAAAATCAATGTAATCAGGTCTGGATATGCCTCAGTGCTTCTCAGATAGTGGATGAACAACATATAATTGTTTGATGGAAACACCAAATGAATTTCACATTCCTTAGAGAAATCTTGTTGT
Source organism: Geococcyx californianus (assembly GCA_013389885.1). Lineage (NCBI taxonomy): Eukaryota > Metazoa > Chordata > Aves > Cuculiformes > Neomorphidae > Geococcyx > Geococcyx californianus. The sequence goes on from VWPV01025568.1 coordinate 17,766, forward strand.
GTTTTCATTAGATAATATACCTCCGGCAGTTACTGGAAGGGAAAAAGTATTTTTTTTTTCTGCCTGGACTGAAATTTGCTAATCCATGCAATGTGCGTATCAGGTGTTAGTGCCGCTAGGAGAACTTATTCATCAAATCTGGTGTGAAAGCAATGTTGCTGCCTATTGAAGAACTTATTTT
>VWPV01025569.1:0-19088 GCA_013389885.1 Geococcyx californianus
TGACAGTGCTCCAGATCTTCTGCTCCATGTTGGGTTTTTTCCTTGAATACCAATCGCAAATGGCAGTTTGGATCCAGGGCTCGCGTCACCTCTAGTAATATCACAGTCACTAAAAAAGTCCCAGAACCTTCAGTGTACGTACTGCCTACAGCAATACCACGATGGCTAAAATCAAAATACTCCCTGCCTCCCACCCCCCCCGCCTTTACTGCAACATGGAAGTTTGACTATAAGAAGTTGGACACAAATCCATATCCCCTCAGTAGACAAGGCTCCTCACTTGCCTGTTAAGAACCAGGAGTTATGTCCCTCCAACTAACAAGATGGACTGGTCATCAGGGCTCCAAGAGCTCTGCAGGGTCCTGCCTGCAATGGGGCAGGTCTCCTGCTCAGCATTTGTCCAAAGCGCTGGCCTCGGGAAGCTGGAGGCAGTGCTGCAAGACACCCAACATCTGCACACACTTAGTTATGGCACAAATTCTACTCCATCTCAAGAGGCTGCTGCTTCACAGACAGGCTAGAAGTCAAGTTCAGGAACCAACAGTTCAACAATGAGCAGGCAAACAGAGGGCCAAAACCTTCTCCTACCCAAAGGTTACCAAACTTCATTGCCTAGAGAAATTTAAAAGTAGTCAATTCTCTCATGGGACACAGTCATTCTAAGCCTCACGACAGTGCTCTTATGAACAGTTCATGGACACCGATTGTGCTGAGAGGTTGCTTGCAGAACTGTTTCAATACACAAAGAAAACAATCAAGTCAATCAAGACAGCCTGAAATGTCTCCGATCCCACTGTTTTATTGCTTTGTGATCATTAGTTACACTTTGACACAATGTACTTCAGAATAAATTGGCACCTACTACATAATTTAAAAACTTACTATCTTACAGCTCATATAATTGGCACTATAGAGAAAACCCAGAGATCTGTCATTTTAACCCAAAATTAAAAGAAAGATAAAATGTTTACATCCTTTATTGTTAGCAGGTGAGCTTTGATTGTGAAGTCCCTTAAAACCGGTGAACAGAAACTAACAACCTAAATGCTCTCCAAAAAATATATAAAACCAGTATGAGATAAGCCACTCCCTTCTTTGTACCAGTCTTTTTGCTTTGCTACTTTTTAGTACCCAAGTGCACAGTAATTCCCCTCATCTCTTTCAAGGAACAAACTGTCAAGTCTACACTGACTCCTTTGGGTTGAGAAGAGGAGACACTCCCACACACCACCCTCAGCACCCACACAAACAGCATTTTCATCACAAGTGATGCTGCCTCAGGATTTAATGCATCCCAAGAGGTTTAAAATACTAAAGGCTGAGGATTTTTTTTTTTTAAAAAGCAAACATTATTTTGAATAAATAAGTGACAGCTGTAATAGCCACATTTGCTTTGGTGACCAGTTACCCATATGCAGCATAAGCTATCTTCATAAGGCAAGTGAAGAGATAGCATAAGTAAGTCCCTGAGAACCAGCATCTCTGTGTTCAACATGTTTGTTTCATGATGTGTGTAGACAGCCCAGAGAACAATCAGTCCCAAGCCATCTGCTTTTTAATCCCTGAGCGCAGCTGCAGACCACACAATAATTTCTGTTCCTCTTCTGCAGGCAGGAATACATAAATAAAACACAACGCTTAGCAGGTAGTGGTGGGGAATTGGTTCTCCTAAACCTAGACCAAGTGCTCCACCTTGTGTTAGTCCTTGGCTTTCAAAGTGAACCTCTCGATGCCTGATCAGTAATTGCAGGTCCAGCAGAATAGCTTACAATTTCTTCTGCCTGTGGACTAGTGTTGTCCATGGAGCCATATGACTGCTGTTCCTTATGGGCAAACATCGTCCTTTCTGTAGCATGAGGATGCAAAACTCGGGGGACGTACATCTGAAATCACAAGCATTGAGGATTTTACCAGGCTCTCAATGGAATAAATCACTCACAATAACTTTTCCCCTCGCCACTCTTCATCCATTTCCCATCCTTCACCTTAACAACTAAGGCCTTTTGCACACCAGCAGCTGCCTCCTGGTGCAACACTCACTGTACTTGCAGACTGTGGCAAAAAGATCTCTAGTTGTACCTCAGTCCTACGTTCTTTTTAGTGGCATGACACGTAAGATCTGTTACACATGCCACAACTTTAAAAGTCAAAAAGCAGTGGCAACTGACTATATTTGGCAGTTGTCCCGATGCAAGGATCTGTCTGGGTGTAAGGCCCAAAACACTGCGCACAGAGCTGCCAGAAGTAGCATGTCTCAACTACTCCTAAAACATCAGCCAAAGGTACTTCTGGAACACCACTTGAGAGCAGTCAAAGGAGCCCAGCTGCAGAACTGTCTGGTCCTACACACATACGGGAATTCCATTCTGACTGATACGTCCTACACACAAGCTCTTTCTTAAGCAGGGTGAGAAATTAAGCTTTCCTAGGAAACATTAAGAGAATATTAGTAATGATTAACTTCTTACAGAAGATGTTGGGATGGTTGGTACATCTGTGTTGTTTCCTTTTTCACCTTGCACATCTTCTATCTGTAACCAGTAACAGGTGTGGAAAGGAAGAGAGATAATATCAAACAGGTAAGTTAAAACAATATACAGAGATTGTAAGCGCCTGAAAACCTGCACATATTGATCTCTGTGCAGTGCTGGTACTCTCCCCTCCAATCTTTTTGCATACTCCTTCCGTATTGCTCTTTCCTCTCAAACTCAGTTCCTGCTAATACCGACAGACTTGAGACCGTGCCAAGCAGGCTGCCCAGACAGCCGGTACCACCGCTGCCTTTAGCCGCCCTACCAGAATGTACCTTTGTGGGCAGACGCTGCTAGCGAGAAGGCACAAACAACCCAGCAGGAACAGGCAGGTGCTGAAACACGTCAGGTATCCACCACTTACCTTGTAATTCAGTGGGCTCAGGTACTTGAAACAGCCAAAACAAGTATAAGCCAAGCAAATAACAATTGTGATGTTGACAACTAGGAAGGTAAACATGGTTGTAGGTGCTTTGAAGCCTAGGAAAATAGAATATAATAAAAAAAATACATAGCAGGAAAAAACCCAACCAAACAGATCTTTACTTTATCTTTCCTATTTTCAGAAGCCTTGTTTTTTTCTCTTAGAGGACTGGGCACGCCACAAGCAGGAGACACTCATGCACAAAGCTTGTTGTCTGGTAAAACTGCTGAGTAAGCTGTTTCCCCAGCTTCCTTAAAGCCCAAGAAGGGCGGCTGCAATACTTGAATGATAAACAAGAGCCAGAGCCATTCTTCTCCTCCTTCAGTCATTTATTCTGGACCTACTCCTAAAATATTTTCATTAATGATCTGTGAAATGTAATGGATAGAGTCCATTTATTAAATATGATGACAGCACCAAACTAGATGGCTTTAAAACAACCCAAAGGATAAAATAAAAAGGAAAAAAAAAAAATCAAAATTACTTCAGATTAGACAACCCCATTTTCTTTCAAGGGGAAAACAAAACAAAACAAAACCCCAAACCTTAAGATGAAATTGTCTGTAGAAAACTGTAAATAAGGGTAAAAAAAAAAAAAAAAAAGGTAAGTCTGTGGTACCTATACAAAATATGGTGCTACTGAACCTTCATCTTGAGCAGCCTTGCCTGTGTAGGATGCCATGATAAGATATGGACAGAACTGGGAGGAATCCAAGGAAAAGGAACCCAAGAAGAAACTGAGGAACCATGAACTAAGCTGAAAAGTAAGTTTTTTTGCTGAGATAGAGAGGAAAAGAGATAAAACTACAGGAAAGGAAATGGTAGCAGCCTCTACTATGGAAAAAGTGATAATGATTACAGTGATTTACTGTTCTTCAGGTCTATCAGGGAAACATTCTGAAGAAATAGATCTCATTTTGCAGCAAAGATGACTTGAATAAGATATTAGGAAACATGCAAACCCTCAAAATAGCCATTTCCAGGCTTCTTTAGTCAAAAGAGGCAACACCAGCCCTCAAACATGTTTTTAGTAACCCCAGCAAGTGCACTGGCTCAGAACAGGCAAGTTTTAGTTTTTAGCAGCTTAGAGAAATCCTGTACAGATCTGTTCAGGGGAGCAGGGACCATGAAACACACACACAAAACCCCCCAAACCCCACAAACACATTACCGTTCAAACCAAAAAGAGATGTTAAAAAAACTCCCCATGGGTATTCTGGAGCGTCCTTTAGAAGAGGTTGTACAAGTGAAGGTTCCATCAGTACATACTGATGGCGAGACATGTCTACACCAAAGCCAACGTGTGAACCACACGGCAAACAGCGATCAGGGAAGAAGAAATCTCCAAAGATCAGTTTTCTCTGCCCTGTGCACTCAACATTCCCTACCAACAACTCCAGAGAACAGAGGACCTAATTCACCGTCCCAGGAGATAGGGGTTGAACTGCAGACAGCACCATCACCACCTCTGTCGTGAGACGCCCAGCGGCGCTTTTGGTGGATCATGGATGGATGGCATGAGAGCTGAGGGAGAAAACAGCAACTGAGACGAGACAGATGGCACCAGTGTCACCTACTGTATGCAGTCAAGTGATATTTCATCCTGAGAACTGGGAGAGAAGTCCTTTCAGCCTTACATTAATGAGTGAGAAAACAGGGTATTGTCACTGTACCGTGTAGCCAGACTGAAACGCCTATACCAGGCAAGCTATACAAATCAGTGATTAAGCTCTACACACCATTAACTGATTTGTGTTGCAGATAACGAAGCAGAGCACTCCTGCCCCTCCTTCCTTCTCTTTGGCACAAGAAGCAGCAATGAAATCTATGGCAATGAAATCAAAATCTCCAGTTCCTCCCTCTCAGACTCGTACCGCTTGGCTAGACTGCCTGGCACTCTGACCAACTGCTGCACCACTTCCCACACACAGGATCCTGCATGCTCACCAAGCCAAACCTGACAACCCACTCTGTGCATCTGCGGTAAAACCATCGTTTGCCATGGAACTTTGCAATGGAAAACAACCAGACAACACTACTATAAAGATTTAATTTTTACTACAGCAGGATTTCCTTCAAAATAATTAAAAGAGGTGCATCAATTGCTGTGTGTTTGGAGGTGATTTTTTTACTGCATGCTCTAGAAATTCTGCTGTTACTTTAGAAGACACAGGTTTCTGTTGATCTTCCTGGTTGTAAAGACAGCTCTCAAAACAAGGGCAAAACCAAGCTCTCAAACATACAACTAATGCAGGGACATGCACTCAATTCCATGCACAGCCTGAAGCAATGGTTCCTAGCGCCTCTTGCATCCACAGGCAGCTGTCTCTAAAGTCAGATGACGCTCTGCCAGCAGTATCTTTTTTACTGCTGGTGTGCTAGAAAAATACAACGCAAGCATGGTCATTTGTTATCAGCACTGTGAAAGCAGAGAGAGCAAAATACACTTAGACACCAAGGGCCTCCCTCCCGCCAAGGGAAGCTCAGCTCCTTCCAGCATCACTGGCACCCCCATTCCATGCCAAATGCTTCCTCTCCTGTATCACCGATAAAAAGCCATAAGCTATTGCCTACCTTTTCTGACATCAAAGCTTTTAGTACACCACAGCCAACACTACCGATGCCACTGGGTATTTGCAATACACAGAACATAATTATTTTTTAAGTAAATTAAAACCTCAAGTTTTGCGTGTAAATGACAAAATGGGGAGGAGAGTCACCACTTCACTGTAGTCTTCCATGCAAAGTCTGACGGATGATGTGGAACACGGGTCTTGCTAGCATTAGCCAGCATTAACAGGTTTATTCTCAATGACTGCTGTACAACAGAGGCAGTATTCAATCTCCTCAGGCAAATTTATGCACAGACTACACAAACACAGGTAATGAAGCCAGGGACCATCTTACTAAAAAAAGCTTAGAAGAGATTTTTGGTTTATTTACTAACTTTTACTGTATGTCAGTCCACAGCCCAACTGGCCAATTTGAACTCAGCAGATTTAGGGAATGCATAATCTCCTGTAAAATGAATAAACATGAAGCTCCATGCTAAGAGTTTCAAGTTAACGTAACAGCCATCTCCAACAGAGTATCTTATGCAAACTTGCGTAAGCTGAAAATGACATAATTCAGTGCCACAGGTAACCTCCATGATTTCCCATTTATGGAAGCAAAAAGAAAAGCTACAAAGCCTAAGAAAATTCACATGCAATTTAGGAAAGCTGGCAAGAGAGGCAGGAGCAGCTTCTAGGTGGAAAAAGGTAATACTTACCTAGCCGCAAAAATGAGAAAAAATAGAGCCAGAAAAGGCAGAGAATTGGGGCTGCAAGGGCCTGGTTCACAGCTGCAAAGTGCATCTTCTTCTCCAGCTTGGCAGGGAGATAGGCATAGTAAAGGTTGTAACGGTCAACCATGTGCTTCAGGAGTATGTATATCAAACCTGGAAGGAAACAAGGGAAAGCCAAGGAGAGACTGTTTGAAGACTTGATAAAAAGCAGGAATCTTGTGAGGAAATCTACTCTAACCAAGGGACTGAAAATTTTGGTATTGATGGTGGATACAGTGCAAATAGGAATGGGGTACAGCTGCACGGCAGCAGCCTGCTCCTAAGGTTGCTGCATCCCCAGACCAAGACCCACAGGTCACCCCATCCCTCCCCCTCTCCACACATTCCTCTGTGGAGTTACTTGTGCTCCAAGAGAAAGCCCACACCTTCCTTCTGCTGGCACACGAGGCCAAGCCAGTAGAGAAGATTCAGCAATTCCAACACCATATTGGTAAGGAAGAAAGGTCTAACAGTGGCTTAATGCCTCCCTCTCAGCCTTCAACTGATTCATAACTGCATTTCAAGTCAGCTATTTCTTATCCCCCCAAAAAGCCCAGTTACTGCCATGACAGCTACGAATTGCAACAGCTCTACTATGCAGTAGCACATTCAGATATTTAAAACTGCACACAAAATCTAAAATAACATCAAGTATATTGTTACAAAAAATGGGCCACATTCTCCCAACAATACGCTTGTTCCGAACAATATCTGGTTTAGCTAATTATGTTGTATCTAGCCTTCTAAAATTTTGGATTAGGAAAGGAAAATATCAACTATAGAAAATTATTTTGTACTACTTATGCCTGATAGACAGTTTTCCAGAGTGGAAATACCTGTAGCTGCTGAATGCTTTATGCTTTACACAATTCTTATGACAGTCCAGAATCTCTGTTAATGGAAGGTGCATTAAATAAGGCATAGATCATGGCACAGTCACTAAAGATGGACAACTGTCCATGAGTTCTAGACAGACTGCTAAGTTTCTTGCATACCCATACAGAACTTAGTGGCTGGTACAGAAAGAAGAAAGTAGTCAAAGCCAGATATATAAACAACTTCAGGCTGAAATGTTGTTTTGTCCATGGGACAGAGTTAAATCAACTAAGAAAAACATCCTAGAAAAAGGAGGTCTGCAATTCAGATCTGGAGACCTCAGGGTGCTGCAGCTCTACCTGCCTCACAGGGCAGCTGTGCCCCACCCCCATGCCCTGAACTCCTAGTTAACTGGGTTTCTAAGCCAGTAAATCTACCAGAGCATACAGCATTGCCTTTTCCAGTCAAAGGGTAGCTATGGTGTTCTCCAAGACCAAGCCCCAGCAAGGCAATCAGCACATCCCTGGGGTCAGGCCACAGAGAACACGGCTGTCCAGAGCACACTGATGACCACAGCCCCTTTTCTCGTTCTCATTCAGGATGCCTAATTTTAGATAAATGGTTTGCAGGGCAGAAAAAGTGCAGCAGTGAAAAGGACAGGTAATTTTCCAGTCTCTTGCTACCAGATCAACATGCTTTTGTGCTTCATTTTATATAGATCGGTCAAACTTAAGACAAAAGTTATTTCAAATGTGCCTAAAGGATTTAGCAAACAGAATGTCTTAAGTCAAGTTTGGCTGCTTAAGGTGGGCCTCCAGGCTAGGTACCCTCTGCAGCTTGCTTTTGCCAGACCTCAAAGAATCCAGAGATAAAAACAATCTCCTCATCCCCAAACCTACCCAAAATCCTACACTTTTCACTAACCAGAGCCAATATAATCAAACTTGAGAAAGAAAATAAACATTAAATATACGTTCAACTTCTAAAGGCAGCACAAGAGCTAAATAATTCACCTTTTCTGCCCTGTTTTTCCACAGGAACAGAAGGAAAATTGGACCCAAGTCCTAAGAATTATCAACATTTGAATTGGAGGAAGACTGCAGAACTTGACCTTCCAAACCTCCCTCTCCTCCCACAGGTCCCCATCTCGCCCACACGATGCCCACAGTTCCCCAAAGAACTTACCAAATGGGACAATGATGGGACACGTGATGCTATAGGCCATGATGACAGTGAACACGCACAACATCCAGGCATACATTGCTCCAAATTCATATTCGAATGCTTGTTGCTAGGAACAAAACAAAACACCCAAAACTCTCATATCTTTATGAGTGGGTCAGGAGTTTAGAACAGATTCACTAAAGCAACAATTCACCTTTTCTTATTCTCTTCCTATGAGAGATCAGTTACTTCACTAAAAGGATCAAAGGATCAGGAAACCAATACAAATCATTTCAACAAGAGCAAGGAAAAATATACAAGTGAAAAGATTCTTTTAAACATCTACTTTTGTTAAAAATGGAACCCATGCACAAAAAAAGAAAAAAAAAAGTAAGAAGAATGGAGTAGCTGTATACAGGCTTAACTTCCCATTGTAACACCTAGAATTTCAAGCTGCAAGACAATACATAATCTGGAAATGAAAGTTCACCACTCAAAAGGGAATATAGACAGTAAGACAATATAGACAATAATATTTTTCTAGGTGTATATTCAGATTATAGCAAGTTGTAAACACTTGTGGGCTGACAAAAGAAACCAACCATAGACAGATAAGAATTTTTAAAAACCTGAAGTTTAGACTATTAGATAAATTCAGAATTATCCTATAAAATCCAGATCATAAAACTCTGACTTGGAGCTATGAATCAGCGCTTGGGTTTTGAATTTTTACCACCTCTGACTTAACAAATAACTTCCCTGTTATCTGTGCTGCAAATGAAGGGAATGTGAACCTGTCACGGCTGAGTGAAACAAAGGCCAAAAAACAACGTGACAGGAGATGATAATTAATGTTATGAAGGATGGAGGTTCCCACTGCTTCTGATAAGGAACAACCAATTCAATTGTCTCTTACTAAGGAGGGGCTCTAATACCTGTTTAATATTTTTCCTTTCTGCTGTCGACTTGGCCATTACCATACGTATGGTGTAAAGGATGAGGCCAGGAAGGCGCAGCAGCTCCATCCCATTGCCAATGAAAGCAGAGGCAATCACATAATTCACAAAGAAGGCTCCCTGGTCAGGCAAAAAGACACACCTGCAAGGAAAGACATCAGACACTGACTGGAAAGCAGAAAGCACATATAGTATATACACACAATGGATCTGTATTGCCTTTGCAAAGCTCTTTACCATAAGGCTAAGCACTGGGTGCCATCAGATGTGGCTAGAAAAGTTCCAGTCATCTTGCTGAAAAAGCATACAACACAGATGTAAATGCAATAAGTGCAGTACACTGCAAAGAGCCTTCCTGAGTTGCAGTTCAGATGTGGAACAAATTGTTCACAAAGAGATACAGCAGTCTGATGGGTGGCTGATAGCAAATGAGAGCATCACTGGATGTCTGCAACAGCAAACCTGAGCCGAAATGAGGTAAGACTGCAGTGGAATAATTCTCTCCTAGCTTACTAATTGAAAATTGTCTTCTTGTTACTGATTTTGAAACAGTGTTTGGAAACCTAACTATGTCCTAATAATTGCACTCTATTCTTTCTCTCCAGCCACAGTCATACAAGCTTATAATAACCAATATTGCAATACTGGTGTAAAAATGGTCATGTTTCTTAAAATCAAGAGTCAATGGATTTCAGCAAGAGATCTGCTGCAGCTATTTGGTCTCACTGTAATCCTTGGGAACATCTCCTGGCCATGATACACAACAATCCTCAGCACATTCTTCTGGTCCCCTCTCACCTGCTTCATATAATCTTTGTCTTCTACAAAATTTGTGAGGTTTTAGCAAAATAAATTTCTGTTCATTGAATGTTTGCATACTTTACCTAGCAGGAAAAAACATCATCCCACAGTGTACCATCCCCAAGCACATTCTAATAAACAGAGAGTAAGGCTAGATGAGCAACAAAAACAATCCTTTAGGAAAGAGCTGGTAGCACTTACTCCAGCCGAACTGCAGAATCAGACGATTCTCTGTCAAACAGCCAACGGAAGAAAAAATCAAGGCTGAAAGAAAGACAGTTAATGTAATTCAGTCTCCAACAGCTTTGTACTCTCTAAAATTGCTTTTCCTTTTAAGTGGTTCAGATCACCATAGTGGACACAGAGAATTTAATCAAATGATCCAAATACTACTTTAGCTTTATCACAGTTACTGATAGACAGAAATAGGAAAAACAATACATAATCAAGCCAAACAGAAACATCTAGTTCATACTGAAGTTTTAATGAGTCATTTTTAGCAGTTACTATATAAATAGGACAAACACGTTACCCATTAGCCAGGGAAACAGTCAAATACTGTAAAGGCAGTAAGAAACAGACAACTGTAACTGAAGTATAAGACAGTCAGAAAACTCGGTTCTCTGCTACAACAGAGAGTATGGGCAACTTTCAATCAGTCATTGATCTTACAATGTGTTAAATTTCTTTGCTAAAAGAAAAGTCAGCCTTTGGAAACTTTAAGGATTGTGAGGTGCTCAGGCCAAGATGGGTGGGAGTGTGGATCTGCTTGAAGGAAGGGAGGCTCTGCAGAGGGGTCTGGACAGGCTGGATCCATGGGCTGAGACCAACGGGATGAGGTTCAACAAGGCCAAGGGCAGAGTCCTCCATTTGGGTCACAACAACCCCGTGCAGCGTTCCAGGCTTGGGGCAGAGTGGCTGCAGAGCTGCCTGGCAGAGAAGGACCTGGGGGTGTTGGTTGANAAGAGGAGGCTGAGGGGAGACCTCATCACTGGCTACAACTTCCTGAAAGGAGGCTGTGACGGGGTGGGGGCTGGGCTCTTCTCCCAAGTCACAGCGATGGGACAAGAGGGAATGGCCGCAAGTTGTGCCAGGGCAGGTTTAGACTGGACATGAGGAAGAATTTCTTCCCTGAAAGGGTGGTCAGGGATTGGCAAGGCTGCACAGGGAGGTGGTGAAGTTGCCATCTCTGGAGGTGTTTAAAAATTGGGTAGATGAGTTTCTTATGGACATGGTTTAGAGGGGAGACAGGCACAGTTGGACTCTATGATCTCAGAGGTCTCTTCTAACCTTATGATTCTATGAAAGATAAGCATTGAACTCCAATGTATAATGACTATATAAACATATATTGCTTACACCGGAGAGACTGTGAGTACATCAACTGTACCCTAACTAGCAACTAGAAAACAAAAGCAAGTTGTCTCATATGATAAAAATACTGAAACATTACTCTGTTAAACCACAGTTCTTTACCTCGTCAGTCCAAGAGAGGGTAGAATCAATACCATGAAGATCAAAAATATGTAGACTTTATGCATCATTATTCTGTTCTCTGCAGATCTACCAAGATAAAAAGTCACTAAGAAACTCATACGAAAGACTTCCATACATGAAGGATCTTGCTCAGATAACGTCAGCATCCATCAGACTTCTGGCTTCTCTTACCATATCACATTGCTACAAGATACTTGCAAAACAAACATCTTTCGAGATATTCACAAATTTGAACCAAGCAGGCTTTCAGTACCTTATAAACACTTCTGAACATGAATCCAGACTCTGGATTGGCTTCACTACCAGTCTGTACCTCAATCAAGGGGACACATGACAATCACATCTGGTCTCTCATCCAGTGATACTCACATCTTCACAAACTTGTAAACAAACAGCTCTTCAAGTGTTATGCTGAGAGGGATTAGGCAGTTCTTATAAGAGCACTAATGTCCAAGCAACTCCACATTTAGACAAGCTACCTGACTGTTCTTGGCAAGCGTCAAGTCTTTGGGAACAATATGACACTACTGCTGTACCCCTACTACAGTAGCAGGAACAAGTATCTAGTCACATGCTGTTGCCAGAAAAATGCAGCAATTGCTATGAACAATTCAGACTGTTAAAGGTGGGATCTGGTAGGACATTAAAACCACAGAGGTTTTATTATAGGACTAAGTACCCCTCAGGAACTGTGTAACATATCAGTATAACTATACGAAGGCTTGAAATCAGATCTGTGATCACTAGTGACTTTAGAAAACCATTCCAATGGACCGAGAAGGGCTCAAAGTTCACATGGCTAGCGTGCAACTACCAAAAAAAAAAAAAAAGGAAAAAAAAAGTTGTTGCAAAGCATATAACTTTGATGAATAAACAGTAGGTTCCAGGCATGATGTCTTAAAAGGGAATAGTACAAACAGTTAAAAAGTGGAAAATCTTAGACTATAAAACAAACAAAAGGCTATAGGCATTGAGGACAAAGACTGAATGAAGCTGAGCAAACCAGGGACTCAGTGTGCAGTATCATGCTTTTAACTGGATGTTGGTAAACCAGAGATGAAATCTGGTACACTTTGAAACCAAGCTGTGCTGAGTTCTCCAAGTTAGCACAATGTCACTGTACTTGGTATCTCTGGAAATCTTGCATCAACACATCTGCCAAGGCTTTGGGCCCATAGGTCTTCTTAGACCACCACTAACAATATCCAACAGCAAGAAAGCTGTGCACTGGAAGTTAGAGTGGAAAAAATGGTCTGGATGTAAACAAGAAAGAGATGGATGCCCTTTTTAAAAGCGGCGTGCCAGCAGTTGGCGTGCTTTCTGCTGGAGTGGGATTTTGGCATTCTGTTGATGTTTTCAGCCTGGAGGGGATCCAAACCCACACCTCCTATATTTCCAAAAAGTGAGCTAGTTATGGGATCAAAGGCACCTCCCATGTTCCTGTTGCAGCTACACCCCCTGAGCCTGCTTATAGCTTTTTGTTATCATTAAATACAAAGAGGTGTGCGGGGAGAAGAACAAGCAAATCATGCCGTCAGATTATACTTACTGGGTTGCTAAAAATTACTTAAACTCCAAAGTGTTCCTTATAATATTATAAAGAGCCAAGAGTATCACACTCCCTGCTACAAGAGCTCTGTGAAAGATAAGCACTTTCTCCGTTTATTTTAGTAATTCAGATAAGGTCAAAACAGAGGAAAATCTTGCTTACTTTGTCCAATGGGACTCCAGCAAAGTTGAGTAATACACAATTGTTGGTAGCAACGCTGAGAAGGACCAGAGCAAGAGTGTTGGGAAAAACTGACTGACAATGGGATTCTAGTGGGGGAGAAAAAAGGGAAGAAGTAAGTATATATTTTAATGCAGCTGTGGTAGAACAGAGGTGCAAAATTTTGCTTTTTGTAAATTATAGCAGGTTGGACTGTGGAAATTATGTTCAGATACAGTCTTAAAATAACTGAGTGCTCAGCAAATCAAAAAACCAAGAGTAGGTTTGGGAAGTAAAATTCCATGAAAATGAAGTTTAATTCCATGAAAGCAGTTTTAATGTAGTTTACACTAACTCAGCAAAGTATTTAAAATTAACCACTTGCAAGAGACTTTAACTGCACTCAGACTAGGACCAGATACATATGCCATCCCGTTTTGAATCCAATAAGCAAAGTAAAACTACAGAATTTTACTTCTGAGTTTAAAATCTGAATTCCCCCCTTCTCATCATAAAAACCAATGTATGTGTCAGACTTGAGATTCCATTTTTGGCAAAAGTTTTTTTATTACAGAATTTAGAATTACGTCAATTTAGAATGCAATTTTTTACTACAAACACAACATTCCTAATAATACAAAGTTTCTTATTAAATTACTTCAACCTACTATCAAAACCAAAAGAGGACTAAAGACCTGATTCTGGATGCACACTTTTTAATCAGCAGTTACATAAAACAATCCTGGCAATTTCAACTTAATTTAGCTTATAGACATTATTTCATTGTCTTACTATACACCTATGAGTTTGTCAACATTTTGGTCTGACCCACAGCTACATCACAGCATATGGTGATACTCACATTAAGGTAGTGAATAGGTTTAGTGACATTGAACTTGTCCATGGTTGAGATGATTATGGAAGGAGTAGTAAGAAAAAACAGCACAATAAAGAGAAGCAAATTAAGGCAAGCCCATCTAAACCACCACTTCAGTCCGTGCACTGAAAGATTTTTCCTGAAAGAAGGACATAAAACCAAGCAGTAAGTATATATTTTTCTAACAGCAAATGATATCTGCCAAGTAACAGGTGGCACCGCTTTCTCTAAAATGAGCTTTTTTTAGTCTTAAAGTGATATAACAAAGCACTACACAAGCTCCAGTTGCTATCAGAAAACTGTGTAACCTTTCTTGAACGATAACGTAGATTGTGCTTCCAGAAGATAATTAGTCTTTCATAACACAAACACAATGTCTAATATAGTTAAAGTCTGGGATGAAACACTTCCACTGTTTAATAACACAGAAATACTAAACAAAGTTAGAACAAGAAGAGACAGAGATAGAAGGAGATACAAAGAATTTCTGCAAGGAGAACAGCTGGAAGAGGCAGAATCTACCAGGAACCTATGATTTGAAAGTAAAAAATCCTGCAACCCTTCCTGCTGGATTAAAACAGCAATCATAAGTATTGCACAGGTAAAATTCTTAAATATTATCTGAAATGCTTCCCAAAAGGACTGGAATGATTTTAATCCCAGCCAAAGCCAAGTACTTAGAAAGACAAAAACAGGGGTACAGAGGCTCAATAACATTCCCAATTATGACAACTCTTTCTGTGAACCTGACTAACTCGGCAAAGCCCTATGCATCCTCTTCTTCTAGGGGGTGCAGAGAAAAGAAAACACCCCAGGGGAAAACACCACCCCCCCAGGGGAAAACAACAGGAATAAAACAGAGTAAAAAAAAAAAAAAAAAAAAAAGAGAGGGGAAAAAAAAAAAAGTCCAACAAAAGCCCACCATCCTCCCCCTCTCAGAGATGTTTAGAAAAGCTTTGAGAGTGCTTCAACCCACTGTGCCTCAACCATCATTTCCTGTGTCCAGACAGTGCTTGAAGAAAGGAAGAGGAAATGAAGCGCACAGAACTCTCATGAAAAAGGCAGATTAAACTGACCCTACTTAGAAAGCAACTTCCATGAGATTTTTAATTCATGTCTCAAAACAACACAGCTGCAAAACCACACGTAAGAATCACGGTTGCTTGCTCTATGGTTAAAGATTCAGTACTTTATTCCCAACTGTAGAATTCAACATAATCACCTTATAAAGTAATTTGCCATTTAAATAAGTAAGAAAAAAGTGTACTACTTTTTTCAAAAAAAGTTACTTACAGGTGAAATACAATAACTTGTGCATGTTTGCTGAAACCAAAATTGCAAGGGAGACACAAAGGAAAGGTCACAGCAAATTGAAAACAGGGGATTAAACTGACCCAATCTAAGTGATTTTGCAAAGCAATTGGAAAACATATAGTCATTTTTTGCCTTTAACCATGACAGAAGGCAGCACAGTAACAGTTTAATTCAAAAGGCATTTATGTATTTTCCCAACACTCTCCTGTAAGTGGTTGTAAACTCTAGGAAATTTACTGGGTCAGTAAAAAGATGTTAGAGGACAGGCTACAGTTCACAGAGTGGATCAAGTGTTTTGTGGGGTTTTTTAATAGTTAATAGGAACAGCAGGTACCAGAACTCTGAGGTGGCAAAACTCTGTAGTCAGCCTCTGAGAAGCTTCTCCAAGGTCAACAAAGAACACCAGAAATGGAAAAGAGATGCAGATCAGCCATCTGAATGCTACATAAAGTCTTAGTTTAGGGTTAAGGAAAAAATGCACTCAGTTCCTTTCCCCTGCCTCCATTCTAAACCTACATTAACATAAATAAATGGATGTAAGACAGGAATCTTACCAACAAATATTCTCAGGATAAGGAGCATATGTAACCTCCCAGTTCGACACGCACAGCTCCCTGCTGTAGGATGATGGCTGGGGTTCTCCTTTACACTTAATACTCTGACATTTGCAGGCATTGAAGTCCTTAAGGATACTGTAAGGAGAAAAAGAGGAGGAGGACTTTTCCAAATTTTTACATTTGAAAATGCTGCATATACAATGAGAAAGACTGGGAGTAGTGACAAAGGTCCTTTTGCTTTTAATAACCAGAAATCAATACAGTACTTCGACAACAACATCACATTATAAATACACTATATACTATATACATTATATACATTATAAATACACTATATACTATATACATTATATACATTATAAATACATTCTATTATTATTAGGCATGTGATGACTGTTATATAAGCAGTTGCTACCACAGAGCTGAGATCTGGCAAAGATGGAAACAAAAGGCAGTCTGAAGTTTGAACTGTTCAGTGCTTCTACCAACACAAACAGCAGCAGTGCCTTAAAAAAAATATAAATAAAATAAACCATAAACTGAGAGGATTAGGAAAAAATAAAGACAGCCAGTTCTTCAAACACCTCTTTACATAATTAAGGCTGTTTTCAAATCAAAGCAAAGTAAATGATTAGTCTGCACTCTCATTTCATTACAGTAATATCAAAACTAGCCAAATTTGCCTGGAGTACCAATTCTCAGGAATTTTTTTATCATGTTGGTATTCTCACAATTCAGAATGTTACCTTCTTTCATTCACTCCTAAAATAATCAGAATACTTTTTTCTTCTAATACTGTAAGTTGTTTAAAAATCAACATATTTAAACAAAATTTAAACAGGTCCAGAACAAATGCTTTCAAACATTTCCCAAAAGACAGCAGCAGAAGTGCAAGGCATATATTCAGAGACTGTACAACTGTGTGTGCGTTACTGTGTACATGGAGCTCCACTCCAGATAAACTCTATTACGCTAACACGGAAACAGTATATATTATACTTGAATAGATAGGCTTGAAATTCCTGAGCATGCTTGTTTCTCAGTTGTGCTCTTAACATAAAGAAATCAGAGAATTACACATACAAACACCAAACAAATGTACGTCATGCTCCAAACCCAGACCTTTACCTTACCAGAATTCAAGCAGCGATGTCGAATTGCCAGCATCTTGCAACAGCAAGTATTTAAGAGAGTTAATTATACTTTGATGACTTATTTAAAAAAATATATACAAATTAAGCTTTAACATGGCCAACCATAGCAGCGAGCACCATCACCAACCCAACTTCTACAGCTACCTGACTCCATAACTCTCAGTCCTGGCTTCCTGTTTCTCCCACCCTATTTCACAGCTCTGTGAAGAGAGCCTACTAAAGGCATCAAATAACTTGACGGTAGCCTCAGCTTCACATGTAATCCAATCTAATCTTCTAGAGAATGGAGTCCACTGCATCAATTCCAAGCTAAACAAAGTAAAATCTTTTCAATTCTTGATAATTCAACTCAGAGATGCCTGCAGTGCAACTCAGACAACATGTACAAGGAGAGGCTATCGAAAGGGAAGGAAAGGAGACGAAGGAACTTCAGTGCTTATTTCTTCCTTCAGTTTCACACCTTAAAATATTATTTTATGCTCTAGACTCTCTACATCTGACATGTAATATTACAAAATTAGGAGGGGGGGCAGATTTCACCACATAAGCAGTGAAACTTTCTCCAGTGTTTCAAATTCTGGCAAAGAGCTCTACACCTTGGACCTCCTTGAACAGCCTGAAAGACTGTCTCTTTCAACATAACTTGAAGGTCAAAAGAATGCAGACAATTTAAATCAGAGAGGCTATGAAGATTGAAAAGGAAAAAAAAAAAAGTATGATGTGTTATTTTTGTAATACAAATATTCATCTGCATCCCTTTGCCCACTTTGTGTTTGTAAACACAAAAGTCTCAACAGAAATAGAGAGGCTACATGCATTTTCTCTACAAATCGCCAAGTAAACAGTATGGAACAACTTCTGCTATTAGGCCTACACATGTATCTGTAATAACAGGCAAGAGAGATACATCGTGGGTTTCTATCATGCATGGCCAGGTCACTCACTGACTCTTTGTTGAGACAACTAACTAGTAGTGTAATTCGCACCCACTATGACAGTTTGGTAATTGGACCATTTGCACAGCAGAAAACAGAGAAACCAGTAACTCATATTCAAAAGCCTGGCTCTTGAAATCTGGCTGTTAACCTACATTGAGGGACTGGATTCCATACAAGAAGAGAAAGCTCCTTACCCCAATAAATGTTGAGTCATTTAGTCCCTTAGATATTTTTCTCATTCAAAGCAGAGAGGCTAAATGCACACATAGGGGAAAACTTACCCAAAAGCAAAGCAGACCAAATCCTCAGGATGGTGAAGAAGAAGAAAGGAAGAAGAACCAACATAAGCAAACAAGTGACATGAACACGACAGTTGTATTATCACAGTTAAAAGAGAACAAGACAGCAGACAAAACTTACTAGGTTGCCATGGATTTCTCTTGAAATGTTACAAAAGCCATTCCCAGTGGTTTATTATGAACAGCTTGTTCCTCTTTTAAATATTCTTCCATCAGTTCATTTCTAACTTTAGTATAATAATCTACAGCATCTTCCTGTAGGGAAATTGGTGACTGTTACACACAAGTACCAGACGGCCAACATCTTCAGTAAAATAGAGCTTACGCGAACCTCTCTTTTCCTCATAATACTTCCACAAATTACAAAACACCTAACAATGTGAAGACAAACACACAATTTTTTTCTTGTACTTCTTTTTTTTCTTTTGCACCAAGATTACTTTTCAAAAAGTTTTGTGGAATTCATTTTCTGTACAGTGCAAAAACACGAAAGATAAATAAATAAATAATTTTCTGAAGCTGAACAAGATGTCAAACAAAAACTATCTTCTGCTCTTTTAACAATCTACCTAGCCATAATTAAAGTTAAACACAATCTCTTACCCTTTCACATCCTCTTATTTCACAACAGCAGAATTGACCACATGGCTTAGGGTTGATTTGGACCAGCTTGCCATACTTCTGATAGAGATGTTCATAGTAAGTCAGGCTTTTTTCTGCCTGTTTT
>VWPV01025573.1:0-10931 GCA_013389885.1 Geococcyx californianus
GTGATACTGTGAAGTATCACCCCAGACACACACATGAGTTTTCTTCAGACAAACCTTCGGGTGTCCGTGCCGTAGTTTCAATGTGGCTGATCTAAAACTGTGTTCTGCCTCTGAGAGAAGGTGACTTTTTAAGCAAATCAGACCTCTTTAATTTTCTTGTCTTCTTTAGCTTTTCCTGTTTTAGAGTTCTTTGTGTCATCCTGAATAAAGGAAGATGGTAGAAGTCATTGTGAACTGGCCTTACTTTTTCTTTTCCAACACATGTACAATTACATCGAACACAATGCGCTGTACTGCAGAAAACCTTACAACAGATAATGATAAATACTACAAAGCACCTTCAGATGTGTCAGTTCTCTTAGCTTTGTTTTCTGCAGGTTTCTACATAAATAAGGCATATTTTTGCACTGAATTTTTGTTCAGAAAGTAGCTTCATGGCTATTTCCAAAAGAAACAACAAAAAACATCTGGCACCCTAATTTGCCAGATGCTATATCCTAAGGAGCCAATATCATCCCAATGATGACAGAATTTTGCAATAATAAAGATTTATGAATCTTGTTAGATGAGCAATTTCAATTATTTTTAGCATATCAAAGACAGCAAATTATTAAATACCAAGATGCTCTAATTTATACCATGTTTATATGCATCATCTCATTGAAGTCCTCAGCTCTCATCTATGGTGACACTCATTTCTGTATGTATTTAGTTTCTGTGCCAGTGTTCTTTCTGATTCACTGTATCTTTTTCATCCCCTTGGCCTTTTGATCTTCATCTCTAATCACATTCCTGCTCTTGCAGTCTTGACTTTCAACTTAGTAAATCTGGTCGATTATCAGAAAGCTTTACTTGATATCATTTGATCAACCCAGTACAATGTAATCAAACAGACCTAGAAAGAATAATTTACTTGTTTTTTTTACTTCTCTCTGACTGAATTTGAGTCAATGTGCTTAAAGTTGGAATGTCAATAGCTTTAATATTAGGTAGGAGTGGGGAACTGATGAGGATGGAGAGCCTGCAAGGAGATGCTCATCTTCTTGGCCTAATCCGTGACCCGGGTCTTCCAAAATCAGTGGCAGTCATTGTCTATGATGATGCTGTATTGACCGTGCCTTTGTCAACAGAAACATGATGAGACTTTTTTACAAAGCTGTCACCCACACTGTTCCACACTTCAAGTCCTTCCCAAAACACTTGTAGCAGTCTTAACAGTAAAGCTACTGACCGTCTGTTGCTGTTTGCATCCAGGATAGCTTGACTGAAGAACTTCATGCAGTTGTATGAAAGGAGAAATGGGCAGGGAAGTTGTGAACTATTCGATGAAGCAATGCACATACTCCTTGCAAAACCATTCTAAGCAGCTTTCTGAGAAGAAGATAAATCTGTTTCCATATCAGTAAGAGAAACAGTGATCAAAATACAGTCTATAATTATATGTATGTAGCAGGTCCATTAACTAAGGAAGCCATCATAATTGACAAGGATTGGCTTTTGCATAGATAAAGAAAAGATAGCATAAGTGGAGATCAAAGAATGAATAACTGTGACTCACAAGAGAAAGACCAAAACATATAATCACATGAAATATAATCACATGAAAGTTCATCATCTGACCAGGACAAGCAGCATCTCAACAGACCTGGCTGTACTTTTAACTCTGAACACGAAAAAGCAATCCTGAGAATAACACGGTGTTATCCGGTGAGAGTTAATGTGGATTACTGGACTGGGTTATGAGTACTGCTCAGAGTGGGTTCTGATGTGTCATTTCATAACACATATCTGCTTTTGGAGGTATTCTTCACTTACGACAAATAGATCTGGGCTGGTGAAGATCAGCCCGCCATCTCCAGTTCATACTTCATAATTCATTTGAAACACTACTTTGACTCCTTCTCATCTTATGGAGGTAAGAGACCAGGAATAAAGAGACCAGAAATGAGAAGGGGGAGAAACAAGCTGAAGGTAAAAATAGCGAATTCTGATCAGGAGAAAACGTAGAGCTGAAAGACCAGGGAAAGCATCTGAGAAGAGATAGTCCATAGCAGCAGGCTTCTGTGTGAGGGTGCAAGCGCCTTCCTCCCAGGGTTGGCACCATCACCCAGTCCTCTGCTGCAAAGACAATGGGAAGGGTCAGTCATTAGTCTCCTGTGACCAGGTTGCACGTAGGACAGTGGCTGCTATCGGCACTGCTTGCTCTCCTGGTTCCACAACAGAGCCTTGCTGTACATAGGAGAGATTTCAGCCTTACAACACCACCTAAACATCACTGTGGTCATGTTAGAGGAGTCCCGTACCCTGCTTTCATACTTTTAGGAAACAAGAGTGCGCATAGACATTTGGATTCTTGTGAACAACAGAACAGTGACAGAAAATGCAGTCCTGTGTGCCTTCTTTTTGGTTATTTCTGAATTAACGCTATCAAAGCTCCAACGGAAATGTCAGATTAGTTTTCATCTTAATGCAGATAGCCACGGAAAAAAGTTTGCCATCTTAATTCTGCTGCCTTATGCAATAGTATAAGGAGACTCCCCTCAGCATCTCAACCTCTTAACAAATACCCTCCTCTGGATTCAGATGTTCTGGTGGAAGTGGGAGCTCCCAGGTGCTAGTTTCCATCTCATACTTCGACGCTGCCTTCCCACGAACCTGCTGGTAAAGCGCACTATGACTGCTCACCAAAGTGATTGAGGCACAGTCGGCTGGCTTGCCTTGGTCAACAAGTGAAGACCTCATGAAACATCTTTGGCGTAATGGGAGATGTTCTCTGATAGTACAGTTCTTCTGTAACTCAAGTTTCATCTTGGGGTTAGATGATTCACCAACTCTTCTTTTTGAATAACTAATATATTTGAATAATTGCATGCAAAAGTTACTTTTTATAATTACATTCCCCAAAATATTACACATATCTATACCTAGCCTTGCAGAATATAGGCAGGTCTCTTATTTGTATGTATTTTAAGAGTTCTTATTGTAACTTTATTCAATATTTTTCAGAGTACCAGTGATGTATCGTCCTAGTGGATGGAGAGGGAACTAATAATGCTTTAAAAAAATTAAATAATTTACATGAGAGACAATTTGAAAATGCCCTTATGAAAATACATTCTAATGAAATTAGTTCAGTCTGCTATTTGAAAGTTTATTTGCTTCAATGAATATTCATACAAGCTGCAATTTTTTTAGCAATAACATTCATTAAAAAAATTTAAAATTAATCATGCCAATATGTGCTTGCTCTGAAAGTGCTGTGAATTCTCAAATGACTGTGTTTGCATGAATTTTCACTTCTATAAAACTTACTTGAGTCTTTTTCCTTGTTCTTATAAGTGTGATTGGATGGTGGAGACGACCAAATGAATACCCTGGGATTTAAGATGGTAGCAGCACTGTATAAACAGCAAATTATAAGTAAAGAGTGCCAAAAGCAAATCTAGCCTGAGACAGTTAATGAGCAAGCTATGGGCAAGAATATGATCACATAAAATCTTTTCTAAACAATGTCAGCCAGCATATTATGTAGAAATGAAATCAAATTATTCCTATGGCCAAGTAGCAAACACAGAAAGAAGGGGCTTATATTAAATTCATTTTTCAGCCATCTATAACTAAAACCTGAACTAAGTATCCATTCCTGTTTTCCTAAAAAATTTTATCTCTGCCTTAGAATGATGAACCCTTTTACTGTAGCCTGTGTGGTGTGAGCAACAGATTGTCTTGGCGCATTACTAACAAGCATTGTTAAATGGCTTTTAATAAACTTAATATATTCATGACAGGCTGTTTATAATTCTGACAAAAATCCAGCATTGTATCCTAATATTTGATAAAGCCTTAATTCTTGCAAGCAAAATGCCTGAATCTACTCTCAATATTAGGTTGTTCCCTTGCTTTGCTCTCAGGGTGGCAAACTGCACATATGTGAAACAAAACTAAAATCAGGAAAGAATCTGAGATAGGGGATTTGACAAGATAAAACAGAGCTTGGTGATTTATCATTTTATTTCATAGTCATACTTTTCACCAATCCTCCTTTCACAGAGTTCAAATATAATGCAGTGAGTATTACTCTAACTCTTTACCGTAAGTTGTAGCCAAGATAAATATCCAGATAATCACCTGTATTGTTGTTAGGTGACTCTTGACAACCTGTGTTATAAATGGTTTCCAGAAACAAATCTGAAAAAAACCCCTTGTTTACAAGTAGGTGAAATTCTAATTACCAGGTTGAAAAGCATGTAATCAGGAGAGGAAGAGGGAGAAGTGGAGAGGAAGGGCCATATGTGCTAACGAGGAAATGAGGGTTAACTTAGGCCGCACCCACAGAAAGGACATATGGCAAAGCTACCGGAATAATGTGAACCCTTATTTCAGAAGAATGGAGCTAAGAATCTTCTGGCTAACGCAAAAGATACACTTGTTACACTAGAAATTAATAGATTAAGGAATATGTCAGTCATTTGAACACATGGAATTGCCTGTTAAAAAGAGAAATCATCGCTACTTATTTTACAGGAAAATAATCACTTTCTTAAACACAAAAGACACAAATAATGCTGGAGGAGAAAGCAGTTCTAGGACAAAGTTTTTACTTCTCCAGTCTTTTCTATAACCTCAAAGTTAGATGTACTCTTCACGTTAAAGAGGAGCTTACTTTCTGTTTGCTTTACAGTATCACAGTATTGTAAGGTTGGAAAAGACCTTTGAGATCATCGAGTCCAACCTATGACCCAACACCTATACCTACTCATCATCTAAACCACGGCACCAAGTGCCTCATCCAATCTCTCCTTAAACACCTTCAGGGACGGTGACTCCACCACCTCCCCAGGCATCACATTCCAATGGCCAGTCACCCTCTCAGTGAAGAACTTCGTCCTAACATCAAGCCTAAACCTCCCCTGGCGAAGCTTGAGACCGTGTCCTCTCGTTCTGTCACTGGCTGCCTGAGAGAAGAGCCCCACTCCTGNTGCTCAAGTACTTTAAGATGAACATCTCCTAATGTCACTGCCTGAGTTTATGTCCTGTCATACTGGTTGCCTTTTAAAAAAGTGATCTGCTCTTTGCAGCAGATGTATCCAGGATGGACTCAACCCTCACTGGTTGGGAGATCTCACACCTACCTGATAGGCACTGACCTGTAACCAGATAACTATGTTAGATAGGTGTGGGAACTGTGGAAGTACCTAAGTCAGGTACATGACTTAGTTTTGATAAAAACTAGGATATTAATCAGATATTAACGATCTTTAATAAAAAAAAATGTATAGAAAAGATAACAGTTCTTAGGTACGAATATATGTATAAACAGAGCAGAATTAATGGTAACCACAACCAAAACCGTAAATCCTTTAAATGGATTGAGTCCTGTACCCCAAATCTTGCGACTCAGGTCTCTTTAAGGGTGCAGGGCGGCTGTCGCCACTGCTGCGGCCCCGGACTGGGAAGGGAATGAGGGGAATAAGGAGGCATGTGAGTTCTGCAGGAGTTGTGGAAGATCAGATGACCGATGATGCTTCCTCCAGAGACTGCAGAACCCCACGAGTCGCAACTCCGCTGCTGCTGTGGCTGCTCCATGCCACCGCTCCACTCCTGCCCCAGAGAAAGCGCGTGAAACCGAAGGGAAAAAACAGCTCCCCTCCCCAGAGGAGGGAAAGAAAGAAAACCCAATGTCCGGGCAGCACCTCTATCCCGGTTTCCCCAGAAATGGCCTCTCCCCGTCCTCCTCACGTTCCCCTTGTTGGCAATAGGAAGGAAAATTCCTTGGACAAATTCAAATCCACAACAGTACATTAAAAAAGCTAGATCAGACAACAGTAAATTACCCCACAATCACTGGTAAATTTTGTAACAACTTCTTCATTTTTTGACTGTCAGAACCAAACTCTACTGAATTCTTCCATTTTGTGTATTTTTTCCTGTCTGATGCTGTTGATGTTCAAAAAGGAGACATTCTGTCCAATGTTGTTTCTCTATATAGAAACCAGCATTTAAACCTCTGTGAAAACAGTGATCATAAAAGATGGAAAACCACTAAATTTCTGGGATAAATCCAGTAATGAATGCAGATCTGGATCTGGTGATAAAATATCAATGGTGTCAGGGAGGAGGAGGAAGGAGCAAGTCTGTCAGTTTTAAACACCAGCACTGGTGTTTGTTCTGTGCTAACAGAGCAGGAAGACACAATCAGGAAAAAAATATAAAGTGGTAAGACTTCCTAATTTATCAGTCGGGAACCTGAAATACCATCAAACTCAAGTGACTGCAGCTGGATCCAATTGTTTTTATGTGTGGAGGATGTTAAGATCTTGAAATAACTTTATTCGAAGCTTTCTGCTCTGGATGTTATAGAGAATGATGATGATGATGATGATTAGTATTATCATTATTATTATTAAAAATCATGAGAACAGATGAGCTCAAAAACACTCACTTTATTCAGAGTAAGTACTATATATCCCTCTCAGGATTTTCAGTTAGATGGAGATTTATTATAATGAAGAAACTGAGACATGTCCTCTGAACTGTAGGAAACAGATATTTGACAAATGACACAACACCATCCCCCCAGAAGATGCTGGAAATGTAGAACAAGTATGATAAGGCAGAAAGATTCACTGAAGAAATGTCTCTCAATTGCACCCATTAACTACTGAAAGGTGTTTTGAAATATGCCTTTTCCATTCCACGTAGTGCTCTGAACGTAAAAATAATTATTCAGTAGCACCGAGTGCTAAGCAGATAATGAAGAAGTTTGGATCCTCACCCTCTTGACTGACTTTCATCTGAAAGTCAACTGTATATCTAATATTTGCATAATGATGTGTCCCTTTTAAACACAGCCGAAGCCTAGAAGCTCGTGGACTGCACACAAGGCGCTTTATTTTTCCATGTTCATTAATATAGTCCCTGCCCAACTACCAGAATTGTAGGCTTCGTTTAATTTGATTGGCATCAAAGAAAAAGAAGAGACTTAACTCAGATGTTTTCTGTGAGTCGTCTCTTCCACAACCAAGCACAAAGGACGGAGCATGGGTGATTTCATATCAGGTTGGATTTATTCAGAAAACCTGTTTTCTGCCAGCTTTCATTTGTGTTTCTTAGCAAGCAGCAAGCAGGAGTCTGGTCAGCAGAAACAGGAACAAATTTACAGAGAGTAATAACAGCAGCACACTTGGATGCCAAAAAAAATGTCTCACATGGTGTAGTGGAACATATTTAAAAAATATCAGAGGTTCGAGTAGTGTCTGGCTCTCGGCTGGCAGTGGAGGGTATGAAAAAGAAATAATTGCTCTGGACACTGTTTCACATCTGGGAGGGTTGTTAAAGGGTTGCTTCGCTTTGTTATTTCCTACAGGTGTACTTGGAAAAATGGGAACAAATGAAACACTGGCCCAGCTGAGCCATCTGACTTGGAGTTAGAGAGAAGGGCTATCCTGGCTGTGGCCAGAAGAAGGGAAGAGCCCTTCAAAGCAAGAGAGAAGAAGGGAGCTTCCAAAAGGCAGACTGCACCTCCCAGTCGTCTTGCTCTGTTAAATCCTCTGCATGTATTTGGAGGCTGGGGAAGCTTGCTCACCTTTAGCCTGCTCAGGTTTCTCACAGAGACTGGGCTTAGTTTAGAGATTTGACTCAGTTCATGGTTCATCTGAAAACATGCAAAAAAAAAAAAAAAAAAAAAAATCTTGATTTAGATGGTTCTGCTTTGCATTTTGGTGTTCAAGCGAGTGGTATTTCAGCACGGCACTGCCTCTCTCATGCAGCACAATGTGAAATGGCACCTCGCTTCTCAAGCGAGCCAAACCATTTCCATCTTCCCTTCTCACTAATCTGGAAAGGCAGTAGCTTGGATAACTCCTTCTCTGGGAAAATTAGTGCTATTTCATGTGGGAAGGGCGGGTGGAAACAGCATTTTGCGCCTGCAAAATAAATTTCTAGAACAGTCATAGAATCACAGAATCATAAAATATCTTGGGTTGGAAGGGACCTTTAAAGACTTGAGAGGATTCACTGCATACTTAGAAGACACTGCTGCTGTAAAAATCTGTATAAAGTAAAATATGCACTATATGGCCACATAAGCCTTTTGTACCTCCCCGTGAGCAACCCACTAAACATCCACTTAGGAGATTCTGCCTTTGAAGTACTTTAAATCCAAGCAT
Source organism: Geococcyx californianus (assembly GCA_013389885.1). Lineage (NCBI taxonomy): Eukaryota > Metazoa > Chordata > Aves > Cuculiformes > Neomorphidae > Geococcyx > Geococcyx californianus. The sequence goes on from VWPV01025573.1 coordinate 8,169, forward strand.
AAGCTCATTTTTCTATGTTTTATACCTTAAGCACCTTGATTTAATCCCAAATGGGTGGGTTGTCTTAGCTTATTTAAACCTACATTAGTCTGTCTCAGTATTTCTTCATTTTTTCCCTCTAACTTTCACGTTCTCAAGCAGCCATTTAGCACTCAGACCTGGATTATTGCTGTGATTTCTAATTAATCCATTGTATGCACTTAACGTACATTCATGTGAAAATTCCTTAAGAAATTTATACCATTAAAAAAACAAACCAAACAAACAAAACCAAAGTTCTACAAATGTCATGATGCACAACAGAGTGGATATGTTATTTTAAATTTAAAAAAAACAACTCAACAACTCTTCTTGCAAGGAACAGGTACAATTACCGAAGCTCTGAAAATTAATTTCCTGTTTACCAGTGAAATAATTGAAAGACCAAAGTTGCTTCTGAGATTAGAAAGCTGTCTGCAGGTTCTTTCGGTGAGTGGATTTTCATAGAAAACTCCCCACAGAGCCAGGTTTTTTACTGCTTAGACAGTTTCCTACCAACTGAGATGTAGATTAATCAATGGAAAGTACAATAAATAATAGAGAGATTGCTATAATTGCCTGACGGTGGACAGTTATTCTTAAACGATGACAGTGTTACAAACCTTGAAGTCCCAACATTTCTGTATCTGTGTCTTTGTGTGTAGAGCTTTGAAATCACTTAACACTTCCAAAGTCATTGTCCTCCCATCTGCCAGCCACCTAGAGCCTCCCCAAAGGGCCAGGAGGCATTAGCACACATAGGAAGGATGCCCTAATTCTGCATTATTCTGTAGGAACAGGAACACAAATACAACAAGGAAAAGGTTCTACAAAGTTAGATAGGAGAGACATCTTAGTTTTCAGAAATCTCTCCATTTGAAAGCCTTCATTAGGGCTAATGCATTGTTCCAAATCCCTTAGACATATCTGTCTGTCTTTCACCTCTGAAAATTAGAGTTTTCTGCTTTGGTAGGGTCACCGTTTATTGTTTGTAATGTTACAAGACTTGGACCAGACCTTATTGAACACTGGGGAGAAAAACCATCAGCCAACGGTTCTCTAGCAAAACTGCTAGCCAGCCAAGCCAGAACACATGCAGAGGGGTCTCTCTCTTTCTCAGTTTTGGGAAGGTCATTTTTGCACTTACATCCTCAACGCATCAGTCTGTGCGCGTAACATAAACGCCAACTGCAGAAAGCACAAATTTTCCTGTATAATCACTGAGGGAAGACAGACGTTTCTGCAGCGACAGTGCAAAGCAGGATCCTAACTTGGGTGTGGAAGAAAGGCTACCTCTGTGCTGAGTATTCAGAAAGACTTAGCAGATCAAACTACAAACATTGTACAAAAACCTTTCTGTCTCTTCTGGGTCTTGGATCCCTAACTGTGAAGTAGAATAATACTCATTTTCCTCACAGAATGACTGTGAGAATAGACTGGGAGGTGCTTGTATACTCTCATGGTAGGACCACTGAAATACACCTAAGAAGCTCTCTTCCTCTCAATGTATGTATATTTTCAGAATCTAAGTTGAGTTATTTCTTATTGGACATAAAATGTATCTTAATGTTAGAACATGTACTACTAAATTCAAACCTCTTGCTTTCTACAGAAAAAAATATTGAAGGATGAAATAGTTTTTCTTGGAAAGAGTTGGAGGCTTTAGAAACAAAAAGAAAATGTAGAACAAATAACATAACTGAATCATTTTGAGTTTCTGGATCCTATTTTTTTCTCAGTGGAAAGCAGAAGAAACCTACAAGGATGGCTAAAGGAATTCATCCATGTGTGTCAGAAAGTGGTACTGACAATAAATGTAGAAGAAACATATTACACTCACCAGACTGTTGAAGACAAGAAAGTGCGAACAGTGATACTGCCAAACAAGTACATCCAAAGTCAGGCAAGTATTTGGTTTTAAGTGCAAGGTCAGGCAGATGGTAGCTCTTCAGAGGTTAATCATGTGCCCCTGCTTTTTCTCTCTTTAAATACTCAGCTAGTAAAAAGCATAAATCTTGTTACTTCTTTTCTAGTCTTGAAACCTGCTTTACCCTTGCACATTCTTAAGCTTATCTATAACCTCATTATTTATAGCTGATGGATCTTCCAAGTGGTGTGAGATTTTCAGAAGATGATGACCTTCTTTGCCTAAGAAATATACTTTTCCTGTGGGTGTTATCACATCTGTGTAAGTCTGGCTAAAACCCCCCTCTGTGGTTCAATGTTCTGTCATTGACTTCGAGGGGATGGAGCCGGGATGCATTTTAGATATCTGTAAACAACAGAGATTAAATGAAGGTCCTGGTGGTCTTTGTAGATTTGGAACAGGCAGTACAGAGTTAAGAACAATAAAGAAAATAAAATGTAAAGCAAGTAGACATTTAACACGTCTGAAAGTGCACGATCACTAATTTTGTAAAGGATCTCAGGTAACTTCAGAGGAACAGCGAAAATGTCTTCAAAGATCTTCAGGAAGGTTGCATTTCAAATAATTTTACAGATGCTGAAGACATTGCTTAGTCCTAGGTGTTCTTGCTAAGATTTTAATACAGATCCTTTTCTAGCAATAGCACTTCGGACACAACAACCCGATGCAGAGCTATAGACTGGGTGCAGAGTGGCTGTAGAGCAGTCAGGCGGAAAGGGACTTGGGAGTGCTGGTGGACAGGAAACTCAACATGAGCCAGCAGTGCCCAAGGGGCAAAGAAGGCCAATGGTATCTTGGCCTGCATCAGGAACAGTGTG
>VWPV01025576.1:2147-40896 GCA_013389885.1 Geococcyx californianus
GAGTCACCATCCCTGGAGGTGTTCAAAGAGAATTTGGATGAGGCACTTAGTGACATGGTGTAGCTGACAAGTAGGAGTAGGTGTAGGTAGTAGGTGTAGGTGTTGGGTCATAGGTTGGACTCGATGATCTCAAAGGTCTCTTCCAACCTTACAATACTGTGACACTGTGATACTGTGATATAAATATTTGTAGAACCTTTAATACTACTTTAAAATTTGCTCAATAGAGGATTCTTTTGGGGTGTAAAATAGAATTTAACAGTTAACATGTTCTTCCTTTACTATTTAGAGTGAAAAAAGAATTCCAACTAGAACAGCAGTGACATGCAGCCTGCCTAGATGATGTAGCTGCAGCACTGTGTCAGCCTGTAAGCAGTCAAGAACAGAGCTTGCGTATGAAACCCAAAATATGCAGAAGTCATAATTGATATTTTATGATGTGACCGCATATGTTACCGCCCAAAAGTGATGGAAATTACTCTCATTTCAACATCATGGTAGTTAAAATTACATCCAGACCTGAAATAATGGGTGTCAACAATAAGCAGAAAGGGAGCAGTTGTGCCCTTAAGGGCAAGATCTGGTACTTCATAGGTTTTTACTTAGAATTTTCTATTTTCATGCAAGGAGTACAAAAATTAGAATTAAAAATAACTGATGATGTGGGAGCACTCAGTGGACAGAATGATAGCTGTGACGATATTTGTCTATACAAAAAACAAATTAATAGTTTTTATCTACAGAGTCCTTTACTGGATACTTGATATTTTTCATCTTTCTGGTTTATTTCTATTGGTTTTGTTTTAGGGTTTTTTTCCTCATTTCTTACTTTTTTTTGCTTCAGGTTAGATTTCACCTGATTGTGGAAGTTGTCTAATTATTAATATGACTAAATATAAATAAGAATTTTTAAAATTCTGCGTTTAGATGAATAGTTTGAAAAAGTATGTGAAATGATCTGTCAATTTTCATTACAGGGAAAAACATGTAGTAAATACAAGAAGTCTTACGCCCGTATATAAAAGATATTTTTATTTGTAGGGCTCAACTACCTTTTTAAAATGTATGTATGTTGTAAGTTTTGTGCTTTGTTGGTATTAGATGTCTGGTACTTGTTTCTAAATAAATAACTGAAACCTGAGGGTCAGGTTCCAAATTTCAAAGAATTTCCCACTCCTGTCTGAAATCATTTTACTGAGAAAATCACTGTGTAGAATCCAATATCTAACATTTTGCATTTTAGTTACTTTGGAATTAGTTGCACCACCTGCCTTCCAACTTTTAGTATGCAACAAGAACATGTTTTCCTACTGAGCATAGATGATATCTTCAGGGCTGAGGCAGTCCTTTGTGGAACTCTGAAAAAGGTGCCAAGAAAAACAAACCCTAGTTTATCTTCAAAACTACAAACACTGTATATGTGGCACTGTCTTTTTAAGCATATTCTCCAGAAAAAAAAAATATATTTAATTGCTGGTGTCTACAGTGACTCTTAAAAGAAGACAGCGGTTTTCAAACAGGATATAGGACATGTCACAGCTCATAAAAATTCAGATGTCATGTCTCATGAGGAAATAGTGTTTCAGATGTATTTTTTGATAGTGACACTAATAGAACTTAATGTTTTCTCACTGTGACAGGTCTCTTGTTCGACAATACAATTTTGTTGGTTCTCCACATCTGCCAACTGGTACAACTTGTCTAAATGCATATTTAATATGTAATCCTTCCTTTTAGGTAGGAGAGAGGAGTCATTTTGAACACTCAGCAGCAGAAAATCTAAATGTACTATCTGAACATTACTGCCTCAGTGTATGAACTTCGTAGAAATCATAAAATAGAAACAGGTAAAGAGTGGCAGAAAAGTGATGTCAATCCTCACTTATGAGCAACAGATTACCACAAACACATGTTTAAAAACATGGAGATATTGAATGTCATAGCAATTTTTTTCTTTTTTTTTTTTTTTCTGAAATATATAGAAGCGTCTATAAGTAGAATTACAAATATTTAGTCACTGATTTCTAGTTTTGATATTTCTGTGTAAAATGTGTACCTTTAATCTGCAACCACCTGGAGGTACTTAACATACTTGTAAAATCTATATCAGTTTCCTGAAGACCCAAATTTATTTTGTTTATCATAGTCGTAATCAGAGTGCTGAGTAGGTGTCTACTGCTCTATTACATTGAAATATTCCTCCTTACAAAACCAGTTTCAGTGGACATTTCATTCTCTGAATCACCCATAGTGTTGTAGTTAGAGAATAGTATCATGTAATCTAAACCACATTTTTTACAAGTCTGATGTCTAAATCTAACCGTCCTTCTCTGGTACAGCTTTATAGCCAGCAGAGAGAAACCAGCAGCTCTAGAGAAATGTTGGTGCATCCAGTCTGTATACTGACTATAAACAAAGCCTAGGGTGTCTAAATGAGGTTTCTATGAGCCCAATAAAAGCAGATGAATCCAACACTTAGTGCTTCTACAGAAAATGAGAAATCTAGGATTTGGTTTGTTGTTTTTTTTTTTTTTTTTCTATAAAATCAGAGAATATCCTGAGTTACAAGGGACCTACAAGGATCATTAACTGTTGACTCCATGCAAGGCAACCTAAAAGGTAGGTAAACTGTGTATCTATGAGCATCATCCAAGCATTTCTTGAACGCTAACATGCTTGGGGCCTTGATGACTTCCCTGGGTAGCTTGACTACCTTCTCAGTGGTGGTCCCAGACATAGTCATAGAATCATAGAATCACCCAAGCTGGAAGGGACCCAAAAGGATCATTGAGTCCAATTCCTATCCCTACACAAGACACTCCCAACATTCAGACCATGTGACTGAGAGCATTGTCTAAATGCTTCTTGAATGCTGGCATACTTCACTGGGGAGCCTGTTCCAGTGCTCCACCACCTGCTGGGTAAAGAACCTTCAATGAAAGTCCCTTGGAATAATTTCATGTGGTGGATTCCTTGCTGTATCTTACTCCTATTCTTGATGAAAGCAGTCCAACAGAATGAAATACTCAGCCTCCTAATAATGAAAATAACAGAAAATTTTCACTTATGATAGAAGAAGGAATCCTTATTAAGATCCGTGTACCAGACTGCATCAAAACCTGTTGACAACTGCAAATTATTCCAATACCCCTTGAAAAATTCAGGTGGATCACCAAGCCATAAAGCATCTTTAAAATAATTTTCTTCACTTGTTCTATAAACACTCTTCCTTTTTCTAAGGAACATCCAGTGTTATCTTATTAGGATGTCTTTAGCATGGTCTTCACACCCTCTCATGAGAAACAATCACCTCCCCCTCCATTTTCCTTTCATGAGAAAGTTGTAGACCATATCTCCCTTCAGTTTCCTCTTTTCTACATTGAATATACCTAGTATCTTCAGCTGCTCTCGTAAGTCACGCCTTCTAGTACTTTCTTCATGTTTGCTGCCCTCCTNCAGAAAATGAGAAAGCAAGGATTTGGTTTGTTGTTTTTTTTTTTTTTTTCTATAAAATCAGAGAATATCCTGAGTTACAAGGGACCTACAAGGATCATTAACTGTTGACTCCATGCAAGGCAACCTAAAAGGTAGGTAAACTGTGTATCTATGAGCATCATCCAAGCATTTCTTGAACGCTAACATGCTTGGGGCCTTGATGTCTTCCCTGGGTAGCTTGACTACCTTCTCAGTGGTGGTCCCAGACATAGTCATAGAATCATAGAATCACCCAAGCTGGAAGGGACCCAAAAGGATCATTGAGTCCAATTCCTATCCCTACACAAGACACTCCCAACATTCAGACCATGTGACTGAGAGCATTGTCTAAATGCTTCTTGAATGCTGGCATACTTCACTGGGGAGCCTGTTCCAGTGCTCCACCACCTGCTGGGTAAAGAACCTTCAATGAAAGTCCCTTGGAATAATTTCATGTGGTGGATTCCTTGCTGTATCTTACTCCTATTCTTGATGAAAGCAGTCCAACAGAATGAAATACTCAGCCTCCTAATAATGAAAATAACAGAAAATTTTCACTTATGATAGAAGAAGGAATCCTTATTAAGATCCGTGTACCAGACTGCATCAAAACCTGTTGACAACTGCAAATTATTCCAATACCCCTTGAAAAATTCAGGTGGATCACCAAGCCATAAAGCATCTTTAAAATAATTTTCTTCACTTGTTCTATAAACAATCTTCCTTTTTCTAAGGAACATCCAGTGTTATCTTATTAGGATGTCTTTAGCATGGTCTTCACACCCTCTCATGAGAAACAATCACCTCCCCCTCCATTTTCCTTTCATGAGAAAGTTGTAGACCATATCTCCCTTCAGTTTCCTCTTTTCTACATTGAATATACCTAGTATCTTCAGCTGCTCTCGTAAGTCACGCCTTCTAGTACTTTCTTCATGTTTGCTGCCCTCCTTTGGACACATTCTAATATTTTCATGTCCTTCTTACATTGTGGAGCCACAAACTGCATACAGAACTCAAGGTGAGGCGGCGACAATGCTCAGTATAATGGGACAATTACTTCTTCTGACTGGTCAGTTATATTGTGCTTAATGCATCCCAGGATAAGGTTAGCTGCCAGGCTTTTGGCAGCCAGGGCACATTATCAAGTCAGATGGAGCGTGCCATCAACCAGAACCCTTGGATCCCTTTCTGCAGCATTGCAATTCAGCCCTTGCCCTATAATCTATACATATATCCAGGATTACACTGGCCCAGGTACAGAAATCAGAATTTCTCCATGTTAAATTTCATACTGTTGGTGATTTCTAAGCGCTATAATCTGCCAAGATTTCTCTGTAATCAATGCATCCATCCTAATTCACCATAATCAGAAAACTTACGTTGAGTGTATTTAATTCCTGAAGCAAGGTCATTGACAAAAACATTGAAGAAAACTAGCCCTAAAACTGAGCCTAAAACTGGGAAACACCATTAGTGATTGGTCAAAAGCTAGGTGTTGTTCTATCTGCTACAACTCTACGAGTCTGACCTTTCAGTCACTTGTTCACCCATGTTATTGTTTACATGCCTGGCTATATGCTGCACATTTTGTCCAGAAGGATACTCTAAGACACAGTATTGAAAGCTTTACTAACATTTCTCAAAACCTCCCTCCCACACCTACTGCTTTGACTTCGTCTATTAGGAGTGTAAGCTTTTCATAAAAGGATATTAATTTAGTAAGGCATAACTTTCCCTTCATGAACCCATGTTAGCTTTGACTGATGACTTCATTGTCTTTCAAGAGTTTTTTCAATAACTCCCAGAATAATCGTCTCCATAATTTACCAGGCACCGAAGTGAGACTGGCACAGCTATAATCACCAGGGTCTTCCTTCTTGCCCTTCTTAAAAATTGGAATAATATTTGTTAGCTTCCAATCAACTGGGACGTCTTCAGAGTCCCAAGACTATTGATAAATAACTGAGACACGTCTCTCAATAACATTGGCCAGCTTTCTCAGTTCTCCTGAATTAATCCCATTGGATTCCTTAGATTTACGTGCATTTGTTGCAGAAGTAAATCCTGTACAAGTTCAAAGTCAGCTTGGAGCTAATCACTCTCCCAGTTACGGTCCTCCAACACAAGGTCCCAGAGCCTATAACTGGCTTTAAAGATGGAGGGAATGACACACTAAATGTCTTTGATTTATCTTCATCCTTATTTATGAGGTGACCAACCTCACCAAGTAATGAACCAATGTTTTATTTAGTCCTCCTTTTGCAGTTAACAAAGCTTTGGGAGCTTTTTATTCTCTGAGGAGATTTTAGTTGTCTTTCTTTGAAAATTAATCTGTAATTCTTTTTCTATGCATAGTTGTTTCAGGAGGGACATCACTTACAATATTTTTATTTTGGGATCTCTGACCAAGTATAACTAGATGAAGAATGTCTATGAATGAACGTTGCGTGTTAGAAGTTTCTCTGTTTCTTGATACACTGTAAATCAGTTACTAGAAGGAAAGAGAAGGACAATGCCAATGAGAACTCAGATATATGTTCTGATGCACAGGTCCGTTCCCACTTGGAAACTCATTGCTCAGAATATTAGTATTAAATAGAAATGATGTAACAAATCATCTATGAGTCTGTTGTAGAAACATATACTATTATTCAACAGGATTGCCCTCATCTGAACAAATTGATATTAATCAGCTCTGAGAATAGAAATATTTCTATGATAGAAACTCATTCACTAAATTCAAATCTTATAAAATATATTTAAGCTAAATTTAATGTAAGTGCAAGAGTCTCTACAACAAATTAATTAAGTTCTTCCTCTTTCTCAGAAGAGAAAATAAGTTGAATGTAAAGTTTATTCTGGATCAGGTTTATGTATACTAAAGACATCACACCTGTTAGTCTTGCCTTTTTTTTGCAAGGCTTCATTTGTCCTACTGTCCTCTGTGTCCCTTTGTACACGGTGATATTTCAGCTGAAGTCAGGGTCACTGCCAGGAATTGATCCTAGGACTGTGTCCAGTTGACTTCTGTCAGAGGTCTGTTTTGCCTTCTAAAGAAATTCTATTTTTAGTGTGACATTAGATGGAAACCTACTGAGATAACGGAATTCTCTTGAATTATTTCTCCATCTTTAAACTAATAATCTCCCTCCCCAAACAATAAGGAACAGTATGGCAGTAAATAACTATGCATGTCATAACTAGTAGTGTATATATGATATGTGACTGTTCCTACCTGATGTCAGTATTTAAATGAATGTGGTATTCACTTACTGTGAGTTTAAATCAGCAAGGAAATATGTAGTCCATGTGAGGCAGGTGGAAATTTTGGAATGTAAATGGAAAAAAAAGAATAATATTTTTAGCATAAACCTTAATTCTGACTATAAAAACTGGGGTGGGGGAAAAGAATTATTTTGCTGTTATTTCAGACTAAAGAATTATGTGTTGTGGATGACTTTTTACCTTATTTTAATGTCATTTTTATTCATATAAAGAAGTTACAAATTCCTGGAAACAAAGTGGAAATTAAAACTTTTGTGCAAAGATTTGAAGGCTCTTAAAATTCACTTGCAGTTAATACCACTGCAGTACTGATCTTTCTCTCTTCACATATATTCTTAAGTGTTACGCCACTTACTTTTCTCAAATACGTTCAGGAGATATCCTTTCCCCCAAAGAAAAAGTGTGAGTACACACATGGTTTTTTCTCTGGATAGAGTGCATCTTTTTCATCATAGTTCTTTCCTTCTGTAGTACTACTTGAGGTTGTGTTTTCTGACCAGGAATGTAACAGAGAATCAGTCATATATAAGGACTAAGCCAATAGAAGTCAGACATATTCAGAACAAGAGCTAAAACCAGACCTTTTGCTGTTTCTTAGAAGTGTAGGGATTTATTTTGCTTCCTATTTCTGAAGCTGAAATGAGTAAAAGAAAAATTTTTATACTATCTCCAGGAAAACAAAAATACTTTATCTGATATCTTTTATATCCTTAGCTTTTTATTACTATTATTTCCAAATCAGAATGGTTCACAACTAGTATATAATAACAGCCTGTAATCTGAGAATCTTGGCCTTCATTGAAATAATCAGATAATATATTAGAAGTAATACCGTTCCTAGTGAAATTCTAGGATAATTGTCTCATTTAACTTCTCTTTTTTTTTTTTCTTTTTTTTTTTTTTTTTTGTGACTTATTTTAATAAATACTCTTTAAATAGGTCTATGATTTAGTTCGGTGCTCATGCAGCACCTAGCATAACGCCTTCTGGCAGACTTTTGACTAGATAATACTACTGGCAATAATAATTATATTATTTGCTACAGTTCCCTTCTCACATCTTGACCTGAGGCTGACAGTGTAAAAACAAAACTAACCAACAAAACAGCTTCCTGCTTAGGGATAGTCACTTTTCCAAACATAACTATGCTTCGATATACAAAACTCTCTCAATAATCTATAGAAAAGATTTAAATGCATTAATCTCATCAATGCCAAATGAGCTATTCTCTGACAAAAAAAAGAAAATCTGCTCTTTGCTGAAAATACAGTAAATAGTAATATTTTTCTCCAGAAGAAGCTGTTCTTTTTTTTACAGTCCAGTCAATATATTCAGGAAAAACTGGCAAAATTTTCATTACTATATAAGCAATTTGATTCTAATTTCAAAAGTAGTATTTTCTATTCTGATTTAATTTTTGGATTGTGTTTAATTAATTCATCAAAACAACAATTTTAATGTTATCATTAAAGCAAAAAATACATTTCTAGAGTATGTAAAATAGGATCACAATAAATATAAAACCCTTCTCTGAGAAGTTCAGGTATCTGATATTGACATAAATTTTATTTTGGTTGTGGTTTTGTTACACGACTCTTGTGAGGTAACAGAACTTTAAGTTTTCTTTTAAGCCTTCATGCTGCAAACAGAGCCAACAAGGTAACGTTTGTCTTCATGTAACCCACTTAAGGGTTGGCATCATTGGGTAAAGGAAATTGCTGTTGTAGAATCTGTATTCTTAAGCTGTCCTTTAGAAGCCAGTAATACAGTCTGTAATTGACTTCAGAGGAGTGGAACTGTTGTTCTTTTGAGTACAACTTCTTATGTTCCTGTTAAACATAATATGACACCTGGGGTTTTGCGGGGGTGTGGGTTTTTTTTTTTTCTCTTAAGCTTTCTGTGAGTTCAAATACTTCTGCTTCCACGGCAGAGTCAAGTTCTTTCCTATTCTGTCTTTACACAACTGATATACTAGGGCCACATCTCTTCTTTATATACCTTTTCTATAGCTGCGCATTTACAGTCTCCTACTGCAGAGATTTTTCTTATGTTCTACCTTTAGGGAATTAAAAAGAGAGGCACACTGAAATTTGTTTATGTATGTAAACTGTTATGTATGCAAACTGCTAATTTCTTTGAGCATTTCCCACTGATGACATTTTCCTTACTTGTTTTCTTGTTTCAGTGTCTTAAGTAGCATAGCACACATGACAATTTGTTCCTAATTCTATCCTTCCCAGTTAGTTGCCCTGCACACATAGTTTCCAGTATTCTTTTTACCTCTTTCTGTAACTTACTTAGTTCATACAAAGTGTGATTAACATTAATTTCTTGAAAGAAGTTTTGCATTTTGGATGTATGTCTCTGGAAGTGTTTTATTTTTTTCTGCTGTAGACTATGGAATAAGTTTAAAAAAAATTAATACTTAGACTTCTCTAGTTACCTCTGCAGATTCATGCGTTGAAGTTAACATTAGAAATTATAAGGGATCTTAAAGAGCCTGAACTTTGGAAAACAAAATAAAATTCAATTTTCAAAATGTCAATCTTAAGAAATCTTAGTAACATAGAGACAGATTTTTTCTGTCACTGTTTTTCATGATAAAGATATGTCATGTAACTCCTAACTAAAACCTCTCTGGTAAGCTTAAAAACTGGCCAACACCTTATTACATTTATCCACTCCACTTCATGAAGAATTTTGTTCTCATTGTTCTTTGATCACAAAGTGTAAAATCTTACGGATAAGCTTATTTGTCTTGCGTTGTTGATCAGTCAAATGACCAAAATATATTTTCTGTTTTGATTCAAAAGAGGTTTTTAAATTTTGGATCCTTGACCCACATGATATATGAAATTAATTATATCTCTACCAGCAAATTAAACTTGTCCCTTAAAATTGTTTTACTGGAATAATTCTGTGTGAGGCAATACCATCTGGATTTTAATCTTTTTCAAAATCCTTTACAGCATGATGAAAGGAGGAACAAAAATGGTCCAAGAAATTATGGACTAACTCTCCATTTTTTTGTAGAATATTAGTAGAACAAATTATTAAACAATCTGTCAATGATCAATTGTATTAAAATAAATCTCAAAAGAAACCATACAAAATAAAACACGTTTTCCTCTTTTAGGAAAAATGTAAGCAACTAATGGCAATGGTGGAATTTATATAACTTGATAAGTTTTTCAACATATTCTACATGGGAACCTCATGAATAAAGTAGGAAAGCAGGGACTTTAAGAAAACATAAAGTAGCTGAAGAAACAAATGAACAAAACCAACAAACAACTACAAAAAACAATACTGCAATTCTAATTGTGATTAGTTTTTATGTTTTTCAAGCTTGATACAAAGAAACTTTTATTTGAACTGCATTCTAGGCAGTATTTTTTACAATAGCTTTCCTGTTGTTACAAACAAAACATTTATATATAATATCATTCTATGAGGAGCTGCAAGCAAAAATGGCCAGAAGGCAAGAGATGCAATTCACTTCGTTAAAGCTATATGTGAATTCCTGTGCTAAGGGAATACATATCAAAGTAAAATTGATCTGGCTAAACAGATATTTCAAAGTAGAGGCTCTGGACTCTCAATAGGTTAAAAATAGAATATGGCTCCACCACAGGATAGTGTTTTGATAAATAAATAAGAGATAAAACACCATTTGGGGTATATTACCCGTCATCTTGTATAAAAGTCAGAGTAGGAAATTATTTATTCCATTGTGTTTTGTTTTGACATGTGTTAGGGAAAGCACACTTCAAAAATATTGTAGAACATTTGAAAAGCATAATACAATGAACACATTTGAGAAAAAAAGAGAAAGACTGAAATTTGTATACTAACTATAGAAGGAAGAAATTTTCTTTTAAATAAATAATATTTTTTATGCACCTTATTTTTCTCTTTTTTTATTTGTAAGAGGCTGTAACTTGTAAGCAGTTGTTGCCTATGGTCACAAGGTTTCAGAAAAATAATTCTTAAGTAAGTCAAGAGGGACACTAAAATTCATCCTTTAATGCATGTTTTCATGATCAGGTTAGACACAACTGTCAGGAAGTGTTTAGGTATAGTGGATCTTGTTTTAAGGATCTTTTGAGACCTCTTGTTCTTAGGAAGGTATATTTATCTGATTCCATTTGACCTTATTACTGTACCGTTACAGCTCTTTACTGTAAGACATTATATCCTCTCTCACTATGAACCTCACCTAATTTCAGTAAAGGAAGTGTCTGAAGTCTTAAACTTAGTGCTTTGCTTGCAGTCTTTGGATATTTGATTACTGGGATACTTCAAGAAAAATTGCTCGGGAAGTTAGATACCATATGAGCAAACAAAGAATTAGCTTTCTGAGTTGATGCCAGAGTGAGTCATACAAAGTGAGAAATCAAGGGAAGACTTGCATAACTTTAGACTTAGATTTATTTTATAAGAGAAATAAAATCAGTTAAATTATAATATGAGAGTGGATAAGCGATTATCCATAACAGAATTCATTAAAAAAATAGATTGAAATTCTCTTTGATTTCCTTATTAATATTAATCTTTAACACAGGAAGTGAAATTTTAGTAGTTGTCTGGATTTCATTTCATTCTTAGTGAGACATATATTAAATGAAAAAGAAAAGAATTGAGTGGGCAAACTGAACAAGAAAAAATATGCTTTGGCAGTGAAATGTGCTGTTATTGAAACCAGACATTGAGTAGGTATCAGAATACTATGAAAGAACCGTCTTGTCTAGAATACAGTTGTTGAGGAATATGTGACAATTAAGAAAATTAGGAATATAAAATGATGAGACAATGTGGTGCATTACTGATGTGAGAGATTGTGAAAAAGTAAAAAAATCTAACTTTCATACAGTAGAACACATTTTAAACAAATCATTTCCAGAAAGGATACTAAAATTGAATCTAGTGAGGCTGAGATTTTGAGCTTTTTCTTTTCTTTTGTAGACTTCTATTGCATATTTAGACGTGACATAATTTGATGGGGATAAATAATGTTATGGTTATGAAGGTAGTGAATGAATAAAAAGAAACCATCAAAGAGTTACTTAACCAATAAGGTGTGATGCTATGTTAGGCATGTTTTAATTTTTATTTTTCTAATGAGGACATTATAGAAGGGCCATCAAAACCCATCTTGGACTGTGCATTAAAGATTCATTCAATTTAAATTAAACGGAAGAAAAGTAGACCTGTAATTAAAACTATGAGAAAAGGACAAATTTTGATACACTAAGAAAAAGAACAGCTAAGCCCTAAGACTTGAATGTGACAGGCCATAATTATCGGCATGTGAAAGGATTTCAAACTGTCAAGCATCTATAACTGGAAGGCACTGTCTTGAAGAAATTTTTGGAATGTTCTGACCTGTAAATTGATAGTACAAAGTCAAGAATCTCTATTAGTATAGGGTAGTATACGACCTTGAAGAATGTGGTAAGAGAACAGAAATAGGATAGACACAGGTAATGCATTTGGGGCAGTATTCAAAATATTAATTTTTTTCCTTTCCAAAACTGAGACTTAGATATGAATATGTTCTCTAGAACCATATAGAAGAAAATTTTCTTTTAAACTGAAAGGAAACTTTTGTTTTAAACTGAAGAACAATGCAATCAAATATGACCTGCTTATTAATAGGTACTAAATTAGAAAAATACTTCTCACCATCAAGTTCCAGAATAGTGATGGCAAAGTCAAAGAAACAGAGAAAATCCTTAGCTGTGTTTTAAGTGGATTTCCATAAGTTTTTGAAAAGGTTTATATGGCTTACTGAGTACCCATGCAATAATTCTCTCATGGAGGAGGTGGAAAAAACAAACTTGATTGAAAATACACATTTGTTTGCGCAGGTTTTAGTATGTACATGACTTCCACTGAAAAACAAGTAAGCATAAATACTGTATGAAAGCAGAAAACAAACCATTAAATGTCCAAGAAAAGTCTTGCAGGAGAGAGAATGTTTTCCCAAACTATTAGAAATCTTATGTAACAGCCTTGCAGGACAAAAGCCTCAGAACCAAAACTTAGTTTGCAAATACTAGAGAGGAATACTATCAACACAAAGAAAATTGATATTTTCTCATAAAGAAAGTGTATTGCAGTTATACTTTTAAATTATGCAGAAGTGGTATAGAGAACAGGCAAAACTGATAGCATAGCTTTTACCAACTAAATTAAATTAATATCTCTACATTTTATCTGAAACATGCATTACATATCTTGCAAAAGCAGTTCCTTCTTCTTCTTACTTTATAGAGATTTCTACCAGATTTTCTCCCCCTTGCTGTCTTTTTTTCTGTTGCTTTACTAATCAGATTTTAAGTAACTTCCCCCGTCCATCATCCCCAGCTCTTCCGAGGGTTTTTTCTGCCTTTTTACCAGTCTCTTCCTTCTTCCAGTCCTTTCTTTTCAGTTTATCATGATGTTCTCATCCTTAATCTATGTGGGGTTGAATATCTTTTTCTCTCTCTGGTAGCTCATTTTTATTTAGTAATGCATGTCTCAACTTCTGAACTCATTCACCATATTCTTGTTCTGCAGACCATCTCACTCCTTTTACTCTGTATTTTATTTTTCTTTTTAATATATATCTTTCTCCCAAGTTCTCCAGCTCATTTTTAACTGCTTGTATATTTGTATGTATAAATGACTACGTCAGATGAATGTCTGATGCATGCCGGAAGCTGCAGTGTCTCATCTATGTCTTGTCAAATTATCTTTGATGAAATATTGAGATTAAAAATAATAGACAAAATAGAAGATTATGGTTGCATGATTCACAAACAGACAGATGAGGATATTAAATCTGAATATACAGCATCAAATGTATTTCTATGCAATCCATGAAGGCCTATACAATTTTTCAACCATGCCAGATTTCTAACTCCTACAGGGATGTAAGGGTTATGCCCTTCCATGAATACACATTCACATTTTTCATATTGAAATGTGAGCTATAGAGTCAGGTTACCTGACTGTCTTAGTGAAACAATTTCTACTATATTGTTTCATAATTATTGAGATCAGTTTACACATGTGAAAAACGACTCAATATGTAATTATGGGATATTTGTGCACTTCCATTCAGAAAATTCATTCCACCTAATAATTCTTTTTACTTTTTTGTTCTCTTTTTATTTTTAGTATTCACAATGATTATAAATGGGTATTTAATTTTCTTAAAATTGTCATGTGAAATCTCTTAAATTTTAATTTTGTTTAAAGTACTGAAGTATTTTATTATTTCCCTGGAAAATATATTGCTTTTTTCTACCTAATAATTTTTTTTTTTAAAAAGGTCCTTTGACTATCTGTAGCCAGTGGACTCCTGATTAGGATATGTTTCCTTTACCTTGCAAAATGTACTTATTTCTCTTATAGAAGATGAAAACAAATAAAGCAACAAAATATTATGCCATAAGAAAACTGTCAAAAAAATGGCTTTTAATATTACTTAGTTTTCTTCTTCTATAAAAATACCTCAACCTGAAAGAAGATTTAATTTCCTTTATATACAGACATTTAAATGCTTTTTTTTTTTGTTTAAATACTTAGGGGTTTTTGAGCTGACTGAAAAGATATAAATAATCTTCTTTTAAATATATTTTTCTTGTATCCTTAGATCATCCTTGTTCCAATAGTATTACTATGCTAAAATCTCTGCTTGAGGAATGGCTGTAAAAGCTAAGATTCCTTTTATGAAAATGTAGTCATTCAAACATACCAAAATACCTAAGGGCATGCCATTATTCTGTCTGATTAATCTAATTAAACACAAGAAAGATTCTCTATATACTTTCAGGTCTTTTATGACCCTTCAAAATTGAAAAGTCTCAGATTCCCGAAATAAATGTAACTACAGAAGATAAAATTCAAAGTTTGTGATTTAATCAATTAATCTGAAGTAGAAAGCAGAAGAACAAATATAATAATTCTTTATGGAAATGTTTAATGAATAGCACATCTTTTAATAAAGCTTTTAAAATTCACAAGTATCCAAATATCTTGCTTACTCAATTTGTGATCTAAACATAAAAAGTGACTTCCTCATTGATTTCAAGCTATAGTCAAATGAACTGAGTAGCAGAAAATGCCAGAAAAAGAGATATTAAGGCATGGAGGTAAAATCCTTTATGCAATAGCAATAAGATTGCATACCTTATTATGTTTCTGACTTTAAAAGTAGTAAAAATTAACAAAATTCTAGGAATTATATAATCTTTTTTTGTCATTGCATGTGCATTATGTGACTAGCAGACAGCTCTCACACAATCATCGTGTTATAAAGGTTTAACGTAAATAGGTAACTCTAAATTTGTTAGTCTTTACCTTCTGCCTAAGTGAAGGATTTTTCACCCCAATCTCAAGTGATTAATGAACACTGCACCAGTATATGTGCCAGAATTTGTGTGCACAATGAACAGAAAACCACACAGTGACTAAAAAGCCAGGCCAATAAAAGAAGAAGAAACCAAAACATTTCCAACTGTGGAGGCCAAGGCATACATCAAATTAAACTCGTGCTATTATGATTTCTTCACCTTGATCATCACTAGTAACAATATTGTTGAGTAAAACTCAATACAATTGCTATCCATCTTACTTGTTACTGACGCACACTCATCTACTTTTGTCATGAAATAGGCTAACGTAGATAATTAAGGATAATTACAGGTTTAGAGGGATGATATTGCTCTCTCTTGAACTGCAATTAGAACAAAATCAATGTAAAACACGAATTGAACGTGAACATGCTGACCCAAGTTTCTCATGTTCTATCTCCATGGAAATGTTCTAATATTTGCTTCTAATCAATTTTAAAATATTTTTGTATTTATTAGGAAACATTACTGGTCAGACTTACTTTTATTTTTTGAAACCACAAACTGAAAGTGGGTATCTGAGAAAAAATGTATACTAAAAAACATAAAATTCCATTTCTTTTATTTTTCCAAAATATCTCTTATAACAAATTATGGTAGAAATACCCGTAACTTTTTTCCAAATTTTATTAATCTTATATCACATATAATTGCTATAATTTTTTATCACATTCATATATCACAATGATTAAGTTTTATTACACATTGAAGGTAAGAGTTTTCTCATTTTAAGATGGAGTATAAAATATTTTGTATACTGAGGAAAAAGCAAAAGCAGTAGTGAGTGACTGAAGATCTCTAGCAGTCACCATCTTTGTTTTCTTAAAAAAAAAAACCAAAACAGGAATCACAGTAGTGAAATTTACATAATACAGAGAAACAGCTACTAAGTCTTCGAAAAATGATACAAACCTACAGAGATTACCGTTTTGTAAGAACATACATGTTTCTAGGTACAAAAACACAATACTGAATGTGAATTACTTTGTAGAATGTTTCAACAGTTACCTAAAAACATTTTGCTGATGATAGGTTGTATGCAAAATGGAAAGTTACCTGAAAAAATATTGGTTATTTGCACATTATTTTGCAGAATTCATCTGCGTATCTTCCAAACTTATGTTCTTATTATCATATGCAAATGATAGTACCTTGTGAAAGTTAAAAATAATTGCATCATTATGCTCTTTTAAAACCATTTTCAAATATCACTCATACAGCTTCAGTTGCAATTTGAATATACTCAAGAAATAATGGCCAATTCAAAACAAATTTCAGTATCTACGCATTTTTATGTTTTCATTTTTAAATGCTGTGAAGAATATGTGTTTTCCAAAACATCTTCAATTGTGTTCTCAATTGAAAGAGAAGTAAGTTTATCATCCATTTGGCAATATATAAGAGATTTCAGATCAACAAGTTGTATTACTTTAAGTGTAGGTGAAGCTTTAACAAGAGAATTATTTCATGTGTATTGTTGGGTATTGGGTTTTTTGAATTTATTATTGTAACCAGTTGTCCTCTGCAAAAAATCTTGACTAGTACTGTGTTATACTTTGTATTATGCACTCCAATGTAAATAGTCAGCAATAACCAGAGAGCAATCCAGCCCCAGAATAAGACACTCAGGTTGTCTGCAGCATCTGCTTATTAGTTAGATGTCTTCACACACTTTATAGTTGATATCAAAATACTACTAGTGGAATTGAGATCTGTTCAGCTTATTTGAAAATACACGTGCACATTTGGTGAACTGAATAGTTTTTTCAGGCAACACTCATCTCTCTGTATTTATTCATAAATTGGCATCTCATATCATTTATTTTGGCCTATATTTTCCTACTTGGTCTTCAGTTGCCTCGAATAACTAAATTTAGGCATCCGAATTTGCAATTGATTTCTGAGAATGATATTGTCGCTCAATTTTGGACATAGACTGTAATATGTGCATAATAAGAATGTCATTTTTGTTTCATAGACGTTTGCATAGATAAAGTGTTCTTAACTTCAGCTCTTTAAGGAGAAAAAAAGGCTATTTCAAACATATTTTTACATTGCAATGATCATTTCTGGCATTATTTTAAGAGGTTTTCTAAATTAACTCATAATAAATCCCTATTTATCTGAAGCAAGTGGTCAGAGTGTGATAAAGAGGAAAAATTAAAATACAATTTCCAGAAAAACACAATAAGGTTAGGATTTTAGAGATCTGGATTATAACACATTTTGTGGTTATGCACAATTATTATTATTTTGCATGGAAGCTGGATTCTCACTTCAATTGCTGTAAATCATGGTCTTCTTTTTATAAGGCCTTTCAGTATCAAAGTGCAGAACCTTGAAACTTATGGCAAAAATATCCTTGCAGAGGAGATGAAAAAATGAAATATCTTCTTCTCAGTCACAGTGTATTAACTTTAGCAGGTTCCAAGCCTATCAGGATCAATTGTTGCATATGTATTATTATTGCAGGTTAGGTTTTATTCTACACCTAAGACTAAATTCTTTCTTTGACTGTGTTCACGGATAACCGACAGATATATTAAATAATACTCTCCTTTGGGTCAGGACTATATATTCATTATAACTCAAATGTAGTGCAAACAGTATAATTTGGTTTTCAAAATTCAAGATATGCTTAATGAAATCAAAGCCAACAGATTACTATATTGAAAAAATAACCAACCAGGTTTTCAGACATGCTATGAATATGTTCCTCTTGTTTTACATGACTTGTTCTTGATTCTTTCAAGATATTTTGTTGTCACGATTATACTTTTAAAATAAGCTTTAATTTTTATTTTAACTGCACTGAAGAATTTTAGCAAAAGTTAACTACTGTTTATAACCAAATATTTTCTTTTTTCTTATAAAATCAAATGTAACTAATAAACATGTGTTAAATCACTTTGAATGACAAAAAAGAAAGAATAAACTTAGTCTATACTAAAAGAAGAAAAGTGGAATGTAGTGTTTTGATTTTTTTTCTTATAAAAAGATCTAGATAAAGAACAAAAGCATTTAACCTAGGATCACATCTTTGATGGTTCATGTGTTTAGCCTCAGGCTTTGTCAACGGACACAAAGGAAGAAGGAGTTCGGAAAATATTATTCTAGAAATTGTTCACTTATCAAAAGTATTAACAAAGACAAATGAAAATGCTTAAAAACAGAGCTGTCAGTGGTACATCTTAAGCCAACTATAAGACTGTATAGCTGAATAATCAACAGAATCATGATCCCAAGCTTATAACTCATGGCATGCCTCATGGGATGCCTCTACTGAGAACTTTTAATGAGTCACTTTGAGCAGTCTGTTTTCATTTGCATCAGAAGTTTCCAAATTCTCTTGAAATATTCCCTTGTTGCTCTTCTACCCTCCCTCCTATGCTACATTTGATTTAAATGAGCACATAGATTTACAACATCATCTAACACAGTTCTGAATCCCCTGAAGGAAACAGCATTTCTAATCTTTGAGATTATTGTCAAGTTTAAAACTTTTAAAGCACTAGCATGCCAATTTTTTCGATAAATTTTAGTAAAGAAAACTCTAGTTTTAAGAAATGTAAATAAGTTTTTGGATTGTCATACTATACTTAAGTGTATTTGACTGTTATTGTATTCCAATGTAATTTTTTCCTCACTTTTATTTGCATCATTAGACCGAATATGGGAGAAAGACAACCGAAATTATTGAAAGAGTGAAGTTTACTTGTATCTGGTATACCATAAGATTGTATATTATGTATGATAGTACACAATAGGTATGAAAAGAGAGAACATTAAATTCATTTTTTTATGATTCAAGTAGATCTCAAGCTTAAATTATTTAGAGTTGAAGCAAGAACACTGAATACCTGTCCTGCTGAATGTCCTTTCTATTCCTAAAATAAAATAAAATAATTTAAAAAAATATAAAACAGGTAAACCAAGAAACAAAATAATTGTGTATACCAGCAAGCAACATTCACTGTAGGATTTTTGGATTCTCTTCTCTCCTCCAGGGATTATAAAGGCATTTTCCAATAAATCTCTATTCAGTGGAGCACAGAGGCCTCCTTGAGAAACCACACTACTTGTGGTTCTGCAGTATCATGTTTTTGTTTACTCTTTCTTCTACAAGGGATGTTGAATTTTTTCCTGTAAATTGTAACAGCTTCAACAGCACCCGCTGTAGAATGGCATGCAATTTTACTCAAAAAAATCCCCTTGCTTTTGCTTATTGGATTTCAGTGGCTAGAGATTTACCCTAGGGAATTTTCTGACATCCTTGGTTGATTTCATACAAGAAAGATAGTGATGGCTGCTGTACTTTCTAGATAAGCAACTTAGGATCTTTTTAAGAGGTTCTATAGATCACAGAAATACAGAAAACCAAACTCATCTGCTGTAACAAGGGAAAAATGCCTACATTGTAGCAGTTCTTAGTGAGCAATGTGTATAATAGTAGTAATATTAGGTACCTTAACTTCAATAGATACTATACAAAAAGGTTTTGTATTTGTAATAAGCAAGGACTGATATGGGAATTATAGGGAGAAAAAACCCCCACACCCAAATCAAAACAGCAACAACAAAAAAGAAGAAGCAAGGTAGTAAATCAACAGAGAGTTAAAGATTAGATTTTTCTGTATTTCACTCAAATCCATACGAATTGCAGGGTTTCTAAAAAAAAAAAAAAAAAAAAATCAGGATGTGTATAACAAAGTTTTTACTGGAAATTTATGACATTTTTTAGATTGCTTGAGTGCAAAAATTAAGAGGAATACGCAAAAAAAAAGGAAGCATTTTTAAACAGTGGAGCTGACCTTGGTGCTGAGTGAAGCTCTCTTCATGGGGATGATTCAGTTGAGGAGTCAGCAGTGTTCCAGAGAGTGAAGCAATTTCTCTTGATTGTACTAATCTGAGAAAAAAGAGAACCAACTTTTCTCAAACAATTTCAAGCAGCCAAAAAACCAAGTGTACTGAGTCTTACCTTTGATTTATATGACAGTAGTTTTACGCATGTAAAGGAATAAATAACGGAGGAAAGGCCCTCAAGTTCTTTAAGAGACCAACCTAATTTATCACAAGTTCTTCACTGTTTGCAATATCAAAAGGAAAATATGAGGGAGCTGTAACACATCTTGAAAACAGAAATGGACAAAGTGATAAAGCCAAGGTGGAAATGAGATAAAATTACTAAAGAACTAACACCAGCATTGTTTTCCAGATGTACATTACCAATAACATATATAAAAAAGCTTAAAATCTTAGCTCCCTACTTCACATAGAGATAAAGAAAAAAGTGACAGGTGTCAAACATTTTAAGTTTTTTTTTTTCATTACATTTCAGAAAGATTCTTTAAGCTTTTATTTCACTTAGGATTTTCAGGTTTTGTGAAAATGCATTCTTGGCCAATATTTCACATGTGAACAGGAAACCAATTAGGATGGGGAAACAGGGAAGAGAGTGAATCAAAACCCAATAGCAGTGTGAATAAACCTACTCACAACGTGAGCACAAGAATACCATACTATCCTACATAGCTAGAAAGATAAATGTCATGACCTGAGCTAAACTGGGGAGAGGTCAGGGAATTTTATTTCAGGAACCTTCATTAAAGATTGAATGTCCTCATCTGGCAAACAAACTGAATACACTACCTCAAATAGCTTGTTTATATTTCCTCTCTGCAAGCTCTTGCAATTTACACTTTGCCTAATACTTTGTTTTATTCAGGTATTTGACTCAATAAGCTATTCTCTACCAAGCTTCTTGTAACGGCTAGGTCATCACTGCATTCAAAACTGTCAATTCAAATGGACATTTCTGAAATTAAGAGTTAAATTGAGATAAAGGCAACATATTCAAAGATATTTAATTTTACTCTTTCCTAACTTTTTCTCAAATTTTCAGTCATTTGTCCTCTTATGCTATGGTGGGACCTTAACTCGTTAATATCTTAACTTGTCTCCACCTTCTCGGATTGAAAGGAATTATACAAGTTTCCAGATTAAAACTCTCCATACATATGTTATCTCAGCAATCAGAGACCACGGTAATTGAAGACAAACTCAAACTCAAGTGAATACACTGCCGAGAAATTCTTTAAGGGATCTCCTTGCAGATCTCCATCTTCTCATTTTTTATTTCAAATTCTCTGTTGGCTGATTATGTTCACAAACAGGGTTGCCTTTTTGTTATTTTAAATGGCCACAGTTAAGAAATGCATGCAGAAAATGACCAGCTCCATATCTAACTTCCAGGCAGAAAAGAAGAAAGAGCAAGATGCACAGATTCCTTAGAATTGCAGTAAATTATTGGTATCCATGAAAAATGCACTCCCTTGAGGTATTTTAACAGTTAGCAAGAAGTATGTTTTATTGCACCATACCATTATGTATTTAGTTTGCTTTTAAAAAAAAGTCTCTGAAGAAGATGTGCTGCAATATAAAGATCTGATACATGGGAACTGAGTATTTTCTTCTTTAATTTTTTGGATTAATATTAAAAAAAAATGGTCTTATTTATATTAACTATATATATAAATTTAATTCATTCATACAAACAAATATGATCTTGATTACATATGTTATATATACACAAATATATAGTATTTAACTCTATAGAATTAAAAATTATTTTTTCATAACTCATTTTTTATGTTTTTTAGCCAAATAGAAAAGATAAATTCAAAGCCTTGTGTGTGACTCTCTAAGAAAAAAAGTCAGTGACTTGAGTTAGGGTAATCTACATTGTAACCCATTTACAAAAGTAGTTTTACTTTTTTTCATTGTTATGAACACATGATAAACAGATTTTTGCAAAAATCCTGAGGCAAAGATCCTATCCCAGTGTCAGGAGACTACTGTCTCCTTTTGTTTTTTACCCACAAACTAAGCTGTCCCCTGAAGCATAACAAAGTACTTCTTGTTTGTGGTTTAGTTCACACTTTTAAATACATCTCTGATTTTTTCTTTACTGAAGAAAGGAGCTTCAGCTATGAATCAATCTGTTTTTAGCACCAGACAAGTTACTTAACACCTAATTTTATATAGGGATGTTAATTAAAATGACTTTACTTAGAATCCAGAAATTCTGGTCTGCAACTGAGCTTCTTATTGACTTTTAGGAGGTTTTTCTTAGTAAACGCAAGATTGATATACTAAAAAAAGAAATGTAAAAAAATCCTAAATTGCCTTGTAATCTTTGGGTTTATATTATGGTGATTTTTAATTGAATGATGAAGAAGGAAGAAAAATATCCAGCTTCGTTTGTATTTGTCAGAATGCAGAATGAACAAATTACTGAGAAATATGAATTTGGTACAATTATATCATTTTCTGTGTGTAGTGTAGACACATTCACTTTTTATTTTGTTACTTCAGAATCCTCTAATCATGTGCTGTGCTCCAGAAAATTAGCATAGACTGCTGTATGTCTTGCAAAATAAAATGCTAAACAGATAAAATTTATTAGTTTATTTAAGATGTTGCAGTCTAATTGAATATGTATTCAGAGAGATTAAAAACAATAGCAATTTATGTGAGATAATTAAGGAAAAAAATGACATTCTTTAGATATATTACAGATAAACTATATCACAAATCATATGAATACCCTTTCTACTGCAAACAGCACTTGTAATTAATGGTCCTGACATTTTTGTTTTTCTCAAGCTAAACATTTACGTTAATTGATGGCAAGTATCCTCTCATGACGTGCTCTTTACAAAAAACAAGCAGGTGTTCTTCCTTCCCTCTCCTGGATAGTCTTTCTAGCTGAGTTTGTTGTAAGATCTGCTCACATAGGAACTGTTAAACAGGGGACGTTTTTCCCCATGGAAAGTGTATCTTATTGTAACAGGTAGAATATATAAAAAAACCCCCAAACATCAACATAAATTTTATTTTGTGTGCTTAAAATTTCTTTATAATGCTTGAATTTTTCTAAACCCTGTAAACTTTTGCCTTATCTTCCACAATGTAACTAAGTGTGTGTGAGTAAGTTTTCTGCAAGAATATCAATGCCATTTTTTGATTTTTTTTTTTNCATCAACATAAATTTTATTTTGTGTGCTTAAAATTTCTTTATAACGCTTGAATTTTTCTAAACCCTGTAAACTTTTGCCTTATCTTCCACAATGTAACTAAGTGTGAGTAAGTTTTCTGCAAGAATATCAATGCCATTTTTTGATTTTTTTTTTTCAAATATATTTTACTCAAAGGAACGCACAGGTCTTAGAAGTAGGTTTGTCCAATAAATGAAATGAACTTACAAAATCCAAATAGTATATCAACTAAAATAAGGCAATTTAAAAAAAATATTTATTATAACACAAAGTGGTTAAAGTAAATTATATTTACTAATGAAATATTGTTCCTGTCAGTATTCTTTAAAATATGCTTTAAACATTAGGAAGTAGAAGCTATGACATTTGGAAGAAGAAAAGCTACCAAGAAGACACAGAAGAATGCTCAGTGCTTATCTCCAGCCATTGCTACTTATTTTACTGTGGAGTTATAACTCCACAATAGTTGTCATGGTGCACTCCAGGGGAAGCCACAATCAACAGTACAAGACTGAAGTTACATCTCTAGGAGTGTCTAGTGAAAAACCCCACCTCATTGCTGTTTCCCATGCTGCAGCTGCCAGCAATCTAAGACAACTATTTTAAATAATGTAGATTGAAACTTTTGAAAACTGGTTAGAACTCCATTATCAAGATTAAATTAAGCTACTTCAAACACAGCTTATTAATTATGTATAAATGAAAATGTATTCACCACAGTAATTTACTGAATAATAAAGATATAAAGCCATATTTTGAAATGTAGAATACAGAGTACAACAAAAATGTATTTAAATGTAGCTTTCATTAACCAGTTCCAGCATCACAAATGGCTGGAAAAACAGACTTGTGTTTTATTAAGAATGTCAAGAGTTTGAAAATTGTTCTCATTCTTCTTTAGATCACAACGAAATATTCCTGAAGAATAAGGAAAATAAGTGAGAAATGGGAAAGAGAAAACTACCAAGCATAATTTACAGTATAGGTATTCTTATTCCAGTTGAAGCTGATTTTGACTGATGACTGAAACTTTAGTTCTTCCATAAAACTATTGACTATTCTAAATCACTATTATGCATATATCTCCTCTAAACTTGCTATATCTGATATAAGTAAGAAATAGCTACTGCATACATCACCATGACAGAGAAGCTATTCGATGTCAGTGGGAGGGGTGTAGTCCGGGAGCATTTTCACAGGCCCAGAAAAACATCTAGTCAACCTCAGCCCCAACTGCTCAATATTTACAGTAAAAAATAAAACAAAATATAGTTAGAGTATGATCCGGAAGTGTAGAGGAATTTTTAATCGAGCAAGGATGTGAAGTGTTATATGAGGCCCGTGTGGCCTATGTGCACAATCCAGCATATATTAAGGATGGCAGTGTCAGTGAACTGACCTTGAAGGACTAAGAATAGAGAAGGAAGCAGTCTGCAATCAGTAAAAGAATGTTAAACAGAATGCCAAACCGCAAGCGTAAGAAGGAGTGGACAAATACGCCAATCCGCTTGTTATTCGTGGCCGCGTGAACCCTTGTAAAAGGTGTATAATCTGAGCTATCTTGGCAATAAATGGGACAATACTGTACTTCTATGAAGATTGTGTATTGATATCCTGGTCGGCAACCCCTACATGGAAGTGAGGATCCTCTTGGTTGGGATTTTGGAAAATGAGGTCAAAGGTACTTTGAAAAACACCTTTCCATTACTTTTTATATGTAGGCAGAGCCAATGATACTATAGCTTAGTATTTACATCAGTCTCTTACAACCAGACGTAGATTTCCAAACGTGAATCCCATTTGTTCAGTTAAACACAAGTCATATTTATTCTAGGCACATTGGGGTGTTAACATAAAGAGAATAAATGGAATCATAAACCAAAAAGTGAGAGTATGAATTCCTCATATATAAAACTTTCTAAAACTTAGTGAGGGTTCAGGATTTTGAATACAGTGATTTCAATCCAGGAGTAAAAATATTATCGTGAGATTTGAAAACATCTATGAAAGATCCAATAAAAAAGGGAGGGCAATCATTATTTTATACCGTAAAGTATTAGTCAAAGATAAGTTTTTCACACTATTTTTCATTTCTTTCTGTTTTGCCATGGTTTCATGTGTACCTGTGAAGAGACTAGGGAGAATATTAATGGTCTGATTGGCATTTCTTTCTTGAAAGGAAAATAAGGTAAAAATTAAAACCTTTTTATTATTTTAGATATCATATTCTTATAATTGCTGCTTTTGTGTAAATGTGAGACCTTAAAGAATATGTTGTTTTCTTAAGTCTCGAACTTCAAGCATCTTGATTTGATACTCTAACCCCAGATATTCTTAAGCTTATTAGAAGTTTCCCTTTTAACTAAAAGAACCTTTAAAAGTCTAAGACAATTAAGTTTTGCATAGTTCACAGGTCGCGAATCATCCTAATTCAGGAACTAAGGTAGAAAAATTCCTAAATTGCAACAACCATTTCTCAGC
Organism: Geococcyx californianus; assembly: GCA_013389885.1. Taxonomy (NCBI): domain Eukaryota; kingdom Metazoa; phylum Chordata; class Aves; order Cuculiformes; family Neomorphidae; genus Geococcyx; species Geococcyx californianus. The sequence continues at coordinate 27,847 of VWPV01025576.1, forward strand.
TGTGAAAGGAGGAAGCACAATCAGCTCTGGAGAACAGATGTACAGCTTGGCTGTGCTCTGCCTGTGGGACATAACCTCTTTCCTCATTTTTCTTACCAGTTCATTTAAGGTTACCAGTGGAAGAAAATCTTGTCACATAGGCAGAAATGATCCTATACGTTACTTCCACAAGTCTAGATCTTGAGAACTAGATCTGTGTTAATCACAGTATATTCCAATTCTCATAAGAGATTGTTACCATCCAGAAACCTGGAACCTGAAATATGAAATTTCTTGTAAAGGAATAGTGCAGTGATGTGGGTTTTTTTCACACATTACTTCTAAAGACCTCTAAACTATCTGTTGTGACTCCTTTCTTTTTAAAATGCTGGTGTCATTTTCCTTTAACAAAAGATATTTTTATAATTTCTTTTCTTACTGACAAGAATTAAATTTACCCCCTGAAAGCTTTGACTTTTGCAATTTTGTTATCTTTATTCTTTGTTAAAGATAAGCTATTGAGATGACCAGACTGTAGGTTTCCAGAATTCTGTAAGAAACGAATAGAGGGAGAGAAATATGATTCTCCAAACTAAATATGAGACCATTTATCTTCTAAGGGAAGTACAGAAAATCACAAATGCATTGTAAACTACCCTAGAAAACTGAATGGTGAATTTTCATTTTTTGATATATATTCTTAATTAATTTCATACTTTTCAATTTTTTTACTCATCTATTTTTATATGGAAATGAAAACAGTATTTTTAGTGCATTTAGTGCACTTTGACAATTTTTAAGAATTGTGAATTACCAAGGACAAAACCATCAGTGTAATCCATCTCTCCCATTGAGAATGTTTTCAGTGACTTAAACAATTTGAGTTATGGTTAAAAAAAAAAAAATCAATTAACTATCCATATAAGTATTTGCCAGAGTTCTGCATATAATTCTGCTTTGTTGACTGAAAGAGAAAATTAATTTCTGAATTTGTGAACCAATTTTACCTAAAATACAGTCATTTCATTATCAGAAATATATTTTATTCAGAAAGAAGAAATTATGTGTTCAGTGGAAGCTACCTTGATTTTGGAAAACAACTGGAGACCAATAATGAAATCTCTGAAATAACAGATCATCTGTATGATACCAGAATCATTCTTTGTACTGATTGTTAAATGACTGTCTATGAAGACACAGATACTTTTGAAGAAGAAATATCAAGGTTAATTTCAGATTCTTTTAATAAATATTGCTAGCTTTTTTTTCCACTTACTGGAGTATAAAAAGTATTCACTATTTCACAGGGATTTTAAGATGTTAACATCTTCCTTTTACATATTAATGACTTGACTTCTAGTGTTTACACCCATTTTCCATGTTTCATTTTCTGGGAGTTGTCAGCAGTCTGTGGTTGAGAGAGGCTAATTTCCCCTCCACATTATTCAAGGCTCAAAACCACTCTTCTGGGGTAGTTCCAATGTCAACCACCTGCACAAAAGCAAACTCATTCCTGTAGGCACAAACGTGACACGAGTAGGGTATACGAAGAGTAAAACAAATACTCAGGAATTTCCAAGTCCGTTCTCAAGCTATCCACAAACCCTAGATTCTAGAAATTTTCATATCAAGAAGAAAACCTTTTTTAGGGGACTTTGCCATGTGCTTTCATTCGAGTCAAAGTGCTTACAAAAATTAGTTTTGTTTTGTTTAAACCAGGATTAGTTACATATTTAAAGTTACTAGGGTGTTAATTTTTTTCTGAAATACTTCATCACTGATGGAATGCCGCAGAATATATTAAACAAACTACTGTAGACTGTTTTCATTTACTTGTCAATAGCTCTTGCTGTTCCTGTTTTTCAAGAAGACATCTAAAAACCTGTATTTAGTATCTACAGATAGATCAATTCTTTGTATCAAATGAATCAGATTATGGAGTATGTTATGTTTACTATCAGCTAAAAAGGTAGTTGCAGATCAACTAAAACTTTCTGTGCTGTTTATCTAGTCTGGATTTCTGAAACTTCACATAATGGGGAAGGGCAAGAAAAAGAAAACTATAAAGTTGTCTTAGCACAAGGAAATGGCCATCACTTCTGAAAGCGCTCCTCCTTAAGGCTGAGAGAAAATCACCAGTGACAAAGAATGACTGAGGGACTTATTAAACTCCCTATATAATGATTAATATTTGCCTGTCTCTCACCCCTGGAACTCATAATTTATTCAGTCTGCTGGTTGAGGATTTTATTTTGCTTATTTCTTGCTTATTTAATATTTTATGTCACTGATGGATTATTTTTCTTAAGACTAGAGAGGAATTTTCCCTTGAGTTTAAGACTGATTTTTGAGTGGTATAAGAAAATTTTCTGTCTTCTTATGGGAATTTCTAGATTTAGTTGATTCCAAAACCAACAAAATATTTTAGCAACATTGGGGTTTAATTCCAAAATGGAGAAATTCCCCAATAGCAATCAGAAAAGGGTTGAGACAATAGTGTCTCGAAGAGACAACAAGGAGTGGTGTAACAAATCATGCATGCAGCTTCCTTTTCCTTGTATGAGAAGATTAATGGGTCCTAAGTACACACTGGCTGTACTCTTCCTCAGAAAAAGAAAGAAGTAAAGAAAGGAGTGAAGGCCTGCATTACTAAATTTTTCCTAGCTCAACTGGTAAGGTCACAGTTAAATTGAACAACATCCCTCACATATTTTCTTTTGACTTGTAAATCAGAGAAAATACTGGCAAGTACACAAAAGCAGTTCTTCAGCATCTGGAAAATAGAAATGTTTTGTGAGATTGAAAACATTCTCTAAAAAAGGCTTTCTGAAAGGTATCATTTTCTTATTTGAAAATGATACGTATTCTCAAACCAACAAATCAAAAGACTGATATCCCAGCAGACCATGTTTGATTACTTACCCATAGTGCAGCAAAAAGATAGGCTTGGAATTCTTTTATTTTCACAGACTAAAGAGATGTAGTCAGTGAGGAGCTGAGTGCTTCGTTGAATGTATTTCAAAATGTCTTGGGAGAAAATCCTATCCTTTAAAATTTTGGCTCTGAGGGTAAGTTGAAGGACAATGGTACTAATAAGAATGTAAGAGGCTCCGTGTCATACGCATTTGTGTGGGATTTCACATCTCATTGTTAGACCAAATGAAAAGTAGCTAGGTTTTGATCCAGTTTGATGCATGCTTATCAAATGACAGTTAAAAAGATGTGTTTATATTAAGATACCTTCTTTGTGTCTTTTAAGCAGTGAAATCTAATCTTACCTGCTTATTTACAGAGCGAGACAGAAGTATTCCTCAGGGAATTACACAGAGGAGGCTGGGCATTTTGCCAAAGACTACTGATAGATATTCTGACTGGAAATGTATACAGTTTTTATAACACATATACTTTTGAGGAGGTTTTGCTTGCTCTTGCAAGGTTATTAAATTTACTCAAGAAATCTTTCAGCTCCTGTATCCGTCCCATATGCAAACATCACATATGCAAGTGGCTGAGCACCTTGTGCTTTGGATCAACATTATAATTAAATTTGCTTGAAAATCCAGTCACATAAAAGATAATATGAATAAAACTGAATAAATAAGTGACTAAATGTATATTGAAACGTTTCAAGGTAATTTGCACCATTAAACCTGTACCTGTGCTTAGAAAAGAGACGATAAAAATCTCCCCTCACCTCTGTATCAGCATTTCAGGTAGGAAACATTCATGAAGCACTTTCTTCTTTGCATATCAAAGACAATAATCTGATTGATAGGAAAGCAGCCTTAAGAATGATAACATATGTATTTCAGATCTTCAGCAAGTTAAAACCACTTTCTGCACCCTTCCCCATTCTGAGAATTCACTCACATGTGCCATCATTAGGGGAAGAGTGTTCTGTTGGGACACACACGTGTCCCATCATTTCTTGCTATGACAGTTAAAAGAACTGAGTATCTCCTTCTGTAATAACATAACAGTACTTTATCCAAAAAGATAACATTAGGTCTTATGGCTTTGTTTAGGGTTTTTTAGAACATTTCATCATGGTAATATGTATTTTTCCCTCTGTTTTACAAAACTTGATCATGCTAAGGAAACTGGTTTAAAAAGAGGACATATTTTTTCTCTTTTTTTTATGTTTTATAAGCTTTTCTAATTAGTTTGTGTCAACAATGATCTGACAAGATACTTGAAATACAACACAAAATACTCCCAATGAATATGCAACCATTCATTGCATAGAGACATGTTATTATCATTTGATTTTGATTTATTTATTTATTAGGTGCTGAAATACTTTTCATAACAGTTGCGATCAAATATTACACCGTAATTCTACCAATAACAGGAAAAATCTTTCATTACCCTCAAAGTAAATATTTCATTTGATGTGATTTTAAGATTTGTTAGAAAATATATGCAGTTAGACTAATATTTATAATTAGTTTAAAAGTCATGTTTTGCTTCTGATTTAAAGGGAAATATCTTTATGCTGTTTCTTTAATATTCAGTCTTGGTTTAAGATAGTAGCAACAATAATGACCAAACTATAAAGATGGAAAAATGTTTTCTTTTTTCTCTGCAGTGATACACTAAGTAATTTTGGAATCTTTTCTTCTCTTTTTTTTTACTGATATATATTCTGCCATTTCGTACATATGCAGTCTCATTCAGTTAATGTCTTAGAAATTGCACTAATAAAACAAAGGAGAGTTTTCAAATGGCTGAAATAATTATTTTTCTGTAATATAAAATATTTTTGTTTTGTTAACACCTAAAGATCATTCCTCAGATATGTTTTTGGCAATAGTTGTTATAAATGACCACAGCAATGCCCAAGGAAGAAGTCAAATGGCATTTGAGCTTTATTAACAGTATGGAAACATGAGGCTGATCATCATAATTTAGAAATTTTTTTAATTAATTCAATGATCCACATGTTGCTTCTATCACTTGAACGAAACAAAAATATAACAAAAGTTTATAAAAGAAAATTTTAATGCTATCTTTAACATTGTCTGCAATCTTACATGAGGAAGATCATTATATCCATTGCCTGTGAGTTATTTTTGCCCACACCACTAAAATACATGTCATAATCCATGGAAGGGACCTGGGACAATTTCCATACAAACTATTACTACAGCCTTGTTTGGGATATCCATGTAGTGAAAATTACACTATTAACCTATGGGTATAAAGCTTTCTGCACTGCCTTGGGTTTCGAGGTGGGTCTTTTTACGTATTCAAAGGAGTAAGAGCATTTAAGTGAATTATGCTTATGTATTTAAATGAACACAAATGTGTTCACATTATTCAGTCCTACTTTTCTGGTTAAAAATCAATGATAATAAGAATTACAGTTTACTAAAGGATAAATGTATATAAAAATGACCAGTTGGGTGGTCAGATAAAGATTATTTTACAAACCATGCTTATTTTTTGTTCACCTTGTTTACCCATGGAGTTGAAGTTTTTAATAATTTCATCCAATATTCATATAACACTTCTTGTTTGTTTGTTTTCTGCACTTCAACCATATTTCTCCTCAATTCCTATCTCAGCTGGTCTTGAAAGTATGAAAGACTTTTTATTCATCTCACTTTTTTAATCTTGTATCTTGAAAACCCCAGATGCACTCCTTGTGGAACTGAAAGATTCTATTTATTAAGTTTACTTCCTTTTGTTCTGTTTTTTTTTTTTTTTTTTTTTTTTTTTTTTAATTTTTTTTTGTTTTTTGAAAAAAAACCCTTTTTTTTTTTTTTTTTTTTTTTTAAATTTTTTTTAAATTTTTTTTTTTTNATCCTTAAAATTCTTGGATTTGGGAATCACATTATACTAAGCACTGTATGGACAGTGAGACATAGTTTTTCCTAGAGAAGTTTCTGGGCTGGACAACAAAAATAAACCTGATCTTCCTCTGTTAAGTTCACTATCCCTTTAGATTCCATTGTTTTAGATTCAATTGCTTTAATGAACAATGTTAATGAAATCTGAGAAGCCCTAGAGCAGAATTGCATTCTCTAAAGATAGCCCACCCAGCATACCTTAACAGCATTTGCTTCAGCTGCGAGTTCAGAAGGTTTTATATTTCCCATAGCACTGTATTGTATTTGCCAGTGACATCTGAATATCAAAAATGAAGCATATTGAATTGTATTACATGTCTCTGTGTGGGCAACTGAAATCAAACCTAGCTCCCTGGTGACTATAATCATCATCTGGACCTGACAGTTGCAAAACAAGACCTGACCTTCAAGAGACTTGTGTCATTCTGGACCAGGAACTGGAAGCCATGAAGTGTCCCTAGGTGTATCTCAGACAGACATAGAGACCAGTATTACAGGTAGCTGCATCAAGACTTACTTTTCCATTAAGTGTAATGCATATTTGGACACAAACAGAAACTAAGTTTGCAGAGCTTATTCACTGGAAGTCATTCCATTTTCAAGTCTGGTAAGGAGAACACCCAAAATCAGGTCACTTCTCTTGCCATTGATCATTGTCTCCTCACCTGAAAAGGTAGTAGATACCTTTCACATTTAAAAATAGAATTCTACACATTTCACTTATTCATCATGTTCCGTGAAATAATAGCCCCTTCCACAATGTCTAAGAAAGAAAGAGATATCTGATCTATAGTCTTGTGTATTTGTCTTAGTGAAGTTATTTAAGACAATCCCTTCAGGTAGTTTTATAAATTTATTTCTCAGATTGATTTTAGGAAAATGTTGTAAACCAGTATTTCTAAACTTGCTGTGAGAAGAAGCTGATTTTCCCTTACTTTATTTTATCATGACCATGACCATTTTCCTAGCTGCATTTCGTAACAGCTGGACCAGGCAGGTATAGGAACCACATGCAGGGCTGCTTTTCAATATGTGTACATCTTTATCCTTTATGCACAACTAAGGTGCATACTTTGGGGTGGAATTGTCTTTTTGGATCCAACTTTTGGCTTTAGATGAAGATACTTAATATTAAAGTCTTTTACTGCAATTTTAAATCACACTAAGGTACTTATTATTTTTATTTCATGGTTCTAAGTCAGGAATTTTAATTTCCTGGGATAAGTATTTGTGTTATATCCTTCTGTCTTTCATCCATTTACAGCCTTTTTCCTTGCTTTAATTGCATTCTGTAAAGTTAATTTTTTATTCTCTTTTCAGATAATATGTCCCTCAGAGATAACAGTTCAAGCTTGACTTATTCTATGTAATTACTCAATGAAGTTTAACTGTTTTTCTCAACCCTCTAGTAAAGAATGTGAAGAGTGATATTGATTTTCATGTTTTATTGGCTAGTAACAAATTAAAACAAAGTTGTTTAACTTGGAAAGTTGCAATAGAAAGCTGCAAAGAAGTTATCACCTCTTTTGTTTGGTGGTGTCTAAAATTCTTTTACCAAGGCAATATTTTCTTATAAGGTCACTTTTACATGAATGAGTAGAGCTGCTACACATAAAATTAAAAAAGTTGGAAGAATACAAATCTTCTTATAATCTAAAGAAAGTAATTCACTATATATTTTACTACATAAATAGTAAAATTTAACATGTAATTTAAAAAGTATACTTGTTAAAATTTCTTACTACAATATGGGGTTTTTTTCCCTCAAGCCAAAAAAAAAGAAATTCTAATGAGGTTTTTGTGGGTTTTTTTGCATTTGCATACATATATATAATACATATATTTTGAACAGTAAGGGAGTGTCACGACACTTTATAAACTAAACTTCATTGAGGTGGTAGGAATGATGAGCAACAATGTGCCCACCATACGGCAGCTCACCCAGTCCCTGGTAGCAAACATGGGGTCATAGGTGATGCCCTGACTCCACCAGGCTGCCAGGGATGTTTGACGTCCGGGATATCTGATAACAACAGCCAATTGTACAAATACCTTTTGAATGCAGGCAAGATTTGAACCACTCCTTTGCTCCACTCATGGCAGTGTGATTTGAAAGAATTATTCCTTAAATGGATAATGAAAGCAGCATCCTGTTGACACTGCCAGTGTCGGTCAAGAAACGGGGCGTCAGCAGCCTGTCTGTGCCAATGATTTTGTTAAGAGGCAGGCTGTCAATGCACAGAATTTTTCCACCATTACAGAAAGACTTTCAAGTAATGAAGAAATTAAAAGCAGATGAGTTGCACATAGATAGTAAATGGATGGATGTGCTGTAATTTATGACCAATGTCCAGACTGCAAACTACTTTTGATATCAAATAGATCCTGAAAGAACTATGACTCTGAACTAGGCAAAAATAGCTGTTGCAGCCTGAATGACTCTATTAGATAACATTCTGTGATTGCTGAACAATAAGGAAAAATATAAAGAGCAACTCTTAATTAAAAGATGTAAGTGGATACCTGTTAATAAATACAAAATGTTGTTAGAGTGAAACTCATAGAAAAAGCTCATGGGTAAAATTGTTAAGCTATTTATTATGCTTACAACTCTAGTCTGACCTGTAAAGCCATTGTTCCCTTTAATTGTAAAAACTGTGTTTCTTTCAAATTTAAATTGACTTAAAATCCTAAACCACCAGATAAATATATCCTTAATCTGTAAGTACTTGTCTATTCTATTGGTTTTATTCAAAGCTCTCACTTCGTTCTATATTGCAATTATTATATACTTTGTCTACCTGTGTGTGAAAATGTGTACATTTATATAGATTTTCTCTGCTGATTCCACAGTGAAGGTCAAATTCTTTCATGACTTAGAACATCAGCTAAACTACTTCTAATTTTAAAATTGATTAAATGTCAGTTTATTACTGTTGTCATTCCAAGAATATTTGTATTTATATGAACAGGTAATCTGAGTAAAAGTCTTTCTGGGAAAGAAGATGCAGAAAGATATCTTTCTTCTACGTATGCACTGGATAGATTCTGAGAAGATATCTTGTACTTGTATGAGAAGTCCTATTAATGTATTTTTCTCTCTGCACAAGATTCAGAATACTTTCTGATGCTGAACATAAAAATACAAATATATATCTATGTGAACTCCACGGTCCTTTTTTTTCTCATTACACTGAAAATTTCAAAGGCAACTATTTCAGGATAACTGTGGTCAAGACAGCCACCTATCATCACAAGCATCATGAGCCATTCTTTATTTGCAAATAGGAAGCCTAGGAGAAGATTTTCCTACTTGGCTCATTGAGTACTTGTGACAAGTTATCTCATAAACTCTTCAAGACCTGTTGGTCACAGCAGTATGATATTCACGCTTGATGTGTAGGAACTTGAGATCTCCTGTAAGGATGAAGGCTATTGATCCAGAGATTTGTCCTGTTTCACTATAGAATAACTCATCAGTGCTATTCCTGCCTGTGTGATTGGTAGTAGACACTCACTACAACATCTCCTTTCTTATTTCCTGTCCCCTAATCCTCATCCAGAGGCACTCAACCTCATCATTCCCAACTATGATACAATCAAATATCTCCCTTACACTTAGTTCAACACATCCATCTTGCCTACCTTGTCTGTCCCTCCTGAACAGCCTGTGTGTTTGACAGCACATGTGAAAATGTTTACACAGCATTGAGGCTAATTTAGGAGTTGAATCTTCTGGCAAGTAGTAAACAGTAAATATAATTCTTAGAAAATTCTGCCTTCGTTTATTGTTCTAAGAAACCTTTTGTGGGATTGTTTGTTTCTGAACAGAAGACATATTTCAAAGGACTTTTTTTGCATTTATACCTACAAGAAACTAAAAATAATTATTCTTGAATGCCGGCGAAACTGTCGTATTTCTTTCCACTTGCTGACTGTAGGAGACGCCAAATAATTTTGAGTGAACAACACAAGTAATAGAATATTCCAACAGAATGGAAATTTGAGGTTTTCCAAAATCTGACTAGATACTACTACTTGCAACTGCTTCACAGGAAGTTACGTATTTGTCCATTGATTTTAGTGAAGAAATAGTATGGTTCGATATATATGCAGTATAGTTTTGGTGCAAATGGTATAATTTACCTTCATGTCTCAAAGAATTTGTCAGTACCAATTACATCTGTGCAAATTTTATGTGGAAACATATCGTTTTGATTTCTCAGCAGTTTCCTCCATACCCATATCTCTGACGCTTTGAACAGAATATGTTATGGCACGTTCACGAACTTGTATATACTGTTACATGTAAATTGCATTTAAATACGATCACAAAAAAAAAGGAAAATTAAAGGAAAAAACTTAAATGTGAATAAATCACTGGACATCTTTACAACTGAGAACACATCATCAGAAAATAATATAAGCTGTCTGAAAAACACTTCTCATTCCCTTCTTTCAACATTTCAATATGTGACTTTGTTGATAAAAATGCCTCCATAAAAATTCTGTTGAGGAAGTTGAATGGCTATCTTTTCATTGCTTTTGAATCAAGTTTGTTGATGTATGTTTTCTAGCTGCCAGCTCTGAGCTTTGAGAATTAGGCTGGGTCCTTTCCACGTCATAAACCACAATGAGTAAACTGGATTTTTTCAGTCAAACTGTGTTCTGAATTACACATTTTTTTACCACCAATTTCCTTCTTCAATAGCATTCTATGAAGACATTTCAGGCAAAAGCATCACGGGTATAATTTGGGCTCCAGGATGCTGACTGTTTTTGAAATCAGGCTAAATACAAAGAAACTAGCAATTCAGTTTAATTCATCAGCTATGGAGAATATTACTGAAGAATCATACGTCCAAAAAGCAAAGGCTGATCTGGTGCTGGAGAATCCATTGAAGAAAAGAGAGGATGTATTTCGTACAGTTTCACACTGTCAGCAAGTAAAAGCTTTGAGCTCAGAAAGCTTTGCATTTACTAACACAGCAGAAAAGTAGTCAGTCATTTATTATATATACTGCTTCACAGTGTAATCTCTTATTGTTTAGCAGTAGTAGAACTGTCAGATTAAAAATAAATATTTCATGACTTGTAACAGTAATGAGTTCTTGCTTTGATGTATAATCCATTATTAAACTCACCAAATGTTTTTTAGACTAGCTTATGTGGGTCAGCATTAGGCCTTTGTAAAATACAGCTCCCTAGCCAGATGGTTAGAGGTTGTCATTAAATTAGCCTGAATCAGTCGGTATCCCATCAGTTAATCTCACGTACTATAAATGGCAGATGAGTTTTCTTTGTACTGATTATGCAACCTACAGCATCTGCCCATTTTCTGCTTGACTGTGTCCTGTCTGAAATGGTCATTTCCCCAAACCTGCTAGAGCCAATCAAAAACCTGCTCAGTTTGCAAGAAGACTGCAGGCAAATGGCTATTCAGCTTATATTTTCACCATAGGGTCCTCAGCTATTATGTATGAGTATGGGAAACTATGTAGGATAAAGTCATTAAAGTGCTGAATAGTATGAATTATGGCCATGTTACACATTATGACAACACTGCAGAAAATGCTCATCCTTGTATATTTTCCAGTCGAATGGTTATTTTATGAATGGCATTTAATTTCTTATGATACGGGAGAAATCTGTCATTGTTGAATTATTCGATTTATATGAATTTAGTTAAATTTTCTTGCAATCATAACTTTCTTGTTATATTCATGCCTTCGGGGTCATAGCTAAGTAGGTTTGCTCATAGATTCCTAAAAGAAATTCTCAGATTTCGAGAACAGGATTAACTGAAGAATAGGGAAGAAGCTGGATGCACTGATTCTTTGATGTTTGCTGTCAAAATAAGACATCATCAATTATTTTCCCATTTTCCTTCTGCAGAACAGATTTAGAACTAAGAATATAATCTTAACATGAGAAGGTGCTATGTTATTAACAGTGACAATTTTTTTGCTTAGTAATATCTCTTAAGTAGACCTTAGCTACTAAAAAAGGGATTTCTGAAGTATGTCTTCACTTACCCAAATATCATACTATTGATTGTCACGCAGTGTTGACAGACATCTCTCTTCTCCACTCCCCTGGGAAGAATGCTGCTGTTGGTAAGAAATTGCACATGTCCCTTTGCTAAAGTGTGGATGACATTTGAGCCAATTTATTATTTGTTATAACCATTAGCTGGCTTCTTTTAAACAATGAGCACTAACGAATCTGTAACATCTATCACTTTAATACATCAATTTTATTGACTATGCGAAACTGTTTCTGTGAAAATCCTTGGGTGTGCTTTGACAGTCTCAGCCAATATTACATCCTTTCAGTGGAAGCCCAACCTGGGTCTCTGGAGAGCAAAACTCTTAACACAGTTATTGACTCTGATCAGTGGCTGCACACGCACTCCTTCGACACCAACCATTCAAATGTGATGCTGCTTTTGGATCCAGATGCACTTATATCCCTCTGCAAGAGGGAGTTTAGAAAGCAAGGCAATCCCTACCAAAACCTCATGACACCTAAGGAGGGGGTTTTTAGCATTGCATCAGACCCTTTACCATTTAAATATCACACTGCAGCACATTGTGAAGACTTTACTTCCACCGTAGAGATATCACAAAGTAATTCATAATCCAGCTACAGATTCATACTTTCCCAAGAAAGTGAGTACTGACTTTCACAAATGTCCAGGCTGGAATGAAGCTGAAAATGGTGCAAGGAGACATCACAAAATCTTTGTATGAAGGAGTGATTTTTTTTTTGGTGAGTACTGCTGCCTGTTGCACCAGTAAGGAAAATTCTAAGGAAAACTTCTACTAAGCTAGGATTATTGAGATTGCTTTCACTTCTTTCTGCCTTCTGTTCTTTATATCATACTTGTACTGAAATTCTAGAGTGGTTTTCAGAGGTGTCCACCCAGTACACAGAAATTACACATTCTGAACAGATTTCCCAGGAGAGAAATGGATCATGAGAACAGTTGCATAGATTTTCTATTAAGAAATAGTGGATTTTAAAAAAAATATTCTCTGGGGGGTACATACCTATAACTGGATGCAAATATGATTGCAAACAAACTAGAAAAAAGATCCCTCACTATTTCCGTTTTGTTTCACTATGTTTGAAAAAAGGGAAGTGGATTAAGGAAGTCTGTTGTTTGGAAACAAAGCTCAAAAATTTGGGGATTTATAAAACCATAGAATAGTTTGGG
>VWPV01025579.1:0-57630 GCA_013389885.1 Geococcyx californianus
TCTCTTGGTCTGTGCAGCCTGGAAACTGACGGGAGGCCTCATTGCACTTTGCAGCTTCAGGAGGAGAAGCAGGCACCGAGCTGTTCTTGGCTGGAGCTGGGGATTCGGCTGGGGATTCGGCTGGGGCTGGGGCTGGGGCTGGAGATGGGCCGTTCCCAGTACAGCCAGGAGCGGCACAGCCGCGACCCGAGTCCGTCGGGGCCGCAGCCAAGAGAGGCGCCGCGCCCACGCGGGGGCCTACGGTTGTGGGCGGGGCTAACGGCTCCGCCAATGGCAGGTCCGATTGTGTGGGCGGGGCTAGAGCCTTCACCAATGGCAGGTGAGCGAACGGGTTTCCCCGCCCCTTTTCCCCGGGCCGCCCGCTCAGCCCGGGCCGGTGCGCGGCGCCCGTCACGTGCGCGTGACGCCAGCGCGTAGCATGCGCGTGACGCGGTGCCGGGCAGGCGGGCGGGGCCGGTTTGAACGCGGAGGGGCCGGTAACGAGCGGGGTCGGGAGGGCCGAGCCGCGACGGGCGGGGGCGGCGGCGGCGGGCGGCCAGGCGGGCCCAGGGCTCCCGGAGCGGCCGCAACGGGCCAGGCGGGGCTGGCGGCCGGCGGTCTCTGAGGGCAGCGGCGTGAGGCCTGCAGGGCCGAGCCGCGCCCCTCCGCCGGCGCGGGGGGAGCCTCAGGGCCTGGCTGGGACCTGGAGGTGGTGGCGGGGCTGAGGGGGCCCTGGGGCCGGGTGGGGAGAGGCGGCGGGACCGGGAGAGGCACAGGGGCTGGGGGAGCGGTGGGGCCGGGAGAGGAGGCATCGGGGCCCCGCGGGTTGGGGGGAGACACTGAGGCCGGGCGGGAGGAGCGAAGGACCCCGAGAGAGGTGTGGGGGCTTGGGGGAAGCGGTGGCTCCCGGGAGAGGGACTGGGGCAGGGGGAGGCGGCAGGGCCGGGAGAGGCACCGGGGCCCAAGGGGAAGCGTTGCCGGGTGGCGAGGATGAGCAGCGCGTGGTTCCCTGCCCTGGGAGCGCCTGCTGGGAATCGCTCTCTAGGAAGCACCAAGCTTTTCACAGCTGTGGTGAAATGGGGTCCTCCCGGCTGTAGGGAGCGGCGGCTTCGTCACATTCCCGGTCCATCACCGTGTTCCCAGGCCACCACCGCTTTCCCCAGACACCGGATCACACGCCGCTATTGGGCTGTGAGGGTTCAAGGGAAGCATCTCCCCTGCAGCCTTGTGAGCGTTTCTGGACAGAGCAGAGAGTTTGGAGCCCGAGTATGTGCGGTACTGACGCCTCCGGTTCTGTCTTTCAGAAAATGGCAGTGAATGTGTATTCGACTTCGGTGACCAGCGATAACTTGAGTCGACATGACATGTTGGCGTGGATCAATGAGTCCCTGCAGCTGACGCTGACCAAGATTGAGCAGCTGTGCTCAGGTACAGGGCACGGCACAGGGCATCCCCGGGTTGGGTGGGCATCTCGCTTTGCACCCTGCGTGCTGGCCCTCTGCTCTTGGCTTAACTCCTGGTGTGAACAGAGTCGCAGCTGATGTTACCACCCGGTCATGGTTAGAGTTTATTGAAGTGGTTGTTAATAACGTAAGCATAATGAAAAAGCATTCTGACTCACTGCAGGTGCAATAAGAAAGAGTGGGAGTTCATGTAAAAAAAGTTTCTTGGGAGAGGGTTTTTTTCAATGAAGATTTAAGCCTTTGTTCTTGATGGACAGAGTAAGCTGCCCACAGGTGTAGTGACTACCAGAAACAAGTGTGCTCTCCTATGGAAGAGAGCTCCTGGGACATCAGGCGGCTGCGCAGAAGGAGCGATGTAGGGAAGATATGGTGGGTTCACCTTCAGGGCTTCTCAGCTCCTCATGGCAAAGGAATGTGTCGCTCTGTCACCCAGCTGGCGTTGGCCTGAGCAGACATCAGCAAAGCTGAACCTCAGACAGAGCTGTAGGCAGAAAAGGGGAAGTGGTACCAAAAGGGAGTCAAGTGTCATCACAGGGAGGAGCATGTGCATGTGGGAGGAGGCCTGTGGAAACAAATAAAAGATAAGTCTGCCGAGTAAGAGCTGAAAAAACCCATGGCTAAAAATGCAGGCTAGGTAAGATAACAGGCAAGGGAAAGAGACAGGGTGAAAAGTGCAAGCGCAGCTCGTAGTGTGCCTTTGAGATAGGATGTTGCACACAGAATGAGATATGTGGAAATTGGAGGTGGAATAAAGGAATGAATGAATTTAAAATGAGTTTGGGGCTCAGTACAGTCTGTGGAAGAGATGTTCACAACGATTACTGAGAAGCAGGGGACTTGCAATAGACATCTGACAGGTTTTTGTTCTGACTTTTGTCTAGTGAGATGGTGGAGAAAAACTGAGGGTTAAGGAACTAAGGATATACCACCACAAAAGTCAGGGAAATGATGAAGCATTGTCCACTTTCAGATGGGAGGTTAATAACCTGTTGTGTGTAGCATTCATTTATGTGGCTGAGAAAGTTTTGCTTGGAATTGGTGTGAGTCTTGAATGCTGCAGGAGCTCTGTCTCCAACAAGTGAGTGTAATTAATCCTGGCTCTGCAGAATTTCAGCTCACCTGATGTCAGGAAAAGGCTGAGAGCTGTTGATGTGGTGTGTGCTGAGTAATGTCCCTTCCCTGAGTCTGCAAAACTGCTTTGTGCCTCTGCCAGGTAGGGAAGTGGCTCTCACTGCCTGCCACAGGTGTGTGAGAGCAGGACTTTCCAAGCTTGTTTTGCTGCCTTTGGCAAGGGCAGCAGTGGTAGCAGCAGTTTGAGGTTGGGAATGCACACATGACCTTTGGCTTATGCTGTGATCTCTTTCTTTATCATGCTTATTGCTCAGACTGCCAGTCGTTAGCACAACCCTGACTGCTGGCCAGTCCTCTGCTTTGGAGCTGGGCATTGGCTGCTTCTGGAAGTGAAGGAGGGAGTGGAGATCAAACAGCAGGGTGGATTTCTAATCTGCACCAGTGGGTGAGCAGCAGTCTTTTAGGGGCAGGTGATTGTGAGAGCCCCTAAAGACCTGCAAAGTATCTTGACAAAGTGAACAATACAGTACTTTGTTACCTGTGGTTGAGGTGAAGAGACCGGTTTAGGGCAGTGCCAGATGTGTTACTGGTTGGCCTTTCCTTGTTGTGTTGCTGTTGGATGGTTTAGGTTAAGGTTCCCACTCCTCTCTGTGTGCACTTAATTCATCAATACTGGTGGGGAGCAATGGTGCCCAGAATGCTGTGCTGGTATTTTCAGTGGCACACGGTTGCAAATCATTGCAGAGTGAGAATACAGTTTAAATACCTTTTTTTTTATTGGATGTGTATATTCCATGAATCTCTTTTTTTTTTGGAGGTAATTGTTCTTTGTGACTGAACTGAATCCCTCTTTTGCTCTTACTACAGTAAGAGCTGGACATGAAGGATTTAAAATCAGTAGAAAGAAATGCTGTCTTATTTCAGTTCTTTGATTAAGGTTTGATTTAAGTATAATCCAACTAATTTGGCCTCTTACCTTTGAAGGAACCTTGAGTTGCATATACGTTCTGTTTGTAGTGAGTAAATGTACCCCTGTTTTAATAATGATTAAATGTAATGTTTTTCTAGTTTAGTTCTGTCAGTCTTGATAAGAGGAGATTGGATGCCTGTTGGACACCTGTAACATCTCAGATCTCTACTGGTTTTTTTCCCTATTGGAATTATAGAGACATGATTGCTGTTTTTCATAAGAGCTCACATCATGAGGCCAAAAGTTTGGTTCTGCAGCTCGCTTAAGCTTATTTATGGCCACTGAGGTTCGTGTTTTCTTCCTTTTCTTGCCTTCAAGGGGTTGTGTAGCTGAGGATGAGTCAGATCAGTTTGGTGGCCTGGCTGAGCAGTAGCTTACGTAGGCTGGTGAGCCAAGTGGATTCATCCTAGGATTTGTGTTCTCTTCCGGCAGGTGCTGCATACTGTCAGTTCATGGACATGCTCTTCCCAGGTTCTGTAGCACTCAAGAAAGTGAAGTTTCAAGCAAAATTGGAACACGAATACATTCAAAACTTCAAGGTTCTACAAGCGGGTTTTAAACGAATGGGAGTTGACAAAGTAAGCTGGGTTGTAACTGGTTCTCTGTGCTTATAACATCAAAGTAGATTGAACATACGTTCAAATCGAGCACCAAATAAATCTGGGAATGGAGTTTGCTTTTGGTTTATAAATCTCAACTTGTGCTTTTGGTTTGCATGGGGTCTTCACTTGATTTTGGACACAATCTGCTTTACTTCAGCTGAGGCCGGGTTTCCAGTTCTTAATCATGAGAGGAATTGTTCCATTTCAATTCTGTGCAACTTGTGTAGCACAGACTTATATTGAAATTTCTGTGAGCTAAGGTTTACTTGAGCTGCCTGCTTGAATCATCTCTGTACAAGGTCTGTTCCCATAACCTACTGGTGTGATAATCATGAGGGATTCAGAGTCCTCCTTACGAGCGTCTGTAACTTTAAACTAGTGCAACTGAGGTCTGCAAAAAAGCTTTTTCAGGTGGATGACAGTTATTCTCAGGAAGGACAATTTATCTAGGTGAGAGTTACTGACAGCATGCTTGCTATGGAGCAGGACATGGCTGTGTTAAAGCTTCTCCCTGCCTTTAAGAAGGCTCGATCTGTCTTGGCCGTCTGCCTTGGGAAAGCAGCTTGTGTGGTGTGTCCAGAGCTGGGCAGGCAGGCAGCTTTCAAAACACCGGATGATCATGGAGCGGTAGCAGCTCCCAGCCCCTGCTGGGTCATGGACTCAGCTCATGCCCCGCAGATGAGGGTTCATAATTCTCTGCATCTTTTTAATCATCTTCATTTATAGAACTCATTCTGGAGAAACTGCAATTGTGACCTACTGAAAAGGTGATGTTTAGATCTTGTAGCGGTGCTGTGTGTCAGAGGTCCATGAAATCAGCTAGCAGTGTGCGTTCAGGAAAGCACTGGATGAGGCTGAAAGAAGCTTTGTGGTGAAACTTGGTGCAGCAGAAACCTTGCTGCAGAGTTATTTAGTATTATCTGGACCCTTACAGTGAAAGCATGATTTATTTTTATTTCCAATTATTAGCAGAGCTCTTACTGTTTGACATAGTTGTGTTCAAGGAGGGTTTTCTCTAGACTAGACAAAGAATTAATTTGTGTGTCTTCTGAGTGCACTGGTTTTAATACTTTATTTAACAAAACACAGAAGTTCTTTACCCTTAATATGAGCCTGACTGCTTTTTTTTTTTCTCCCCCAACTTCTCCAGATAATTCCTGTGGACAAACTAGTGAAAGGAAAATTTCAGGACAACTTTGAATTTGTTCAATGGTTCAAAAAATTTTTTGATGCAAACTATGATGGGAAGGAATATGACCCCGTTGCTGCTCGACAAGGCCAGGAGACAGTAGCACCGAACCTTGTTGCTCCAGTTGTGAACAAACCTAAGAAATCTCTCACCTCTAGCAGTGCAGGTAGAGAAAATAATTACAAGGTTATCTAGGTCATTAAAAATTCTGCAGAAAATAAGACCGGGGTGCTGTTTAAAATCAAGGTATGAAATGTTAGCGTATTGCATTTTGTTTCAGACACGCCAGGCTTCAAACACTGAATTGTCTCGTACAGAAAGACCAGTTCTCTAAAAGAGAATGGCAGGGATTGGTGCCAACACATCCCCCAAAAAACTGAGATGTCACATGGAGTCAGGAAGAAGGAAGGAACGCATCTTGAAGCTCTGACATGCTTAACCATGTTTGGAAGGGGGATAGCAACTTTACAGGAGGAAGAAAGGTGTTCTAGGAGGAGCTAACACTGCCTTAATCTTGCAGCCCCACAGAGGCCCATCGTCACACAGAGGACCGCAGCAGCACCCAAAGCTGGTACTGGGATGGTGAAAAAGGCTGGAGGAGATGATGAGTCGGCAGGATTGATTGAGAAGGTGGGTTGGCCAGAACGGCCCCATCTACTGACCTGTGCTCTGTAGAGATCTGTGTGCAGGGGCAGGGTTTAACGGCATGAAGTGACTGGGTAAGGCAGATGGAAGAAAATGATCTGAATCCGGTCAGCTCATTTAAAATCCCTTAATCGGAAGCCTTCGTTGTAGTGGTCTTGCTCTCCTGATGGGAGTGAAACCCCTTGTGCGGTACATGAGAATGCAGCCATTTAAACCTAGCGTGTGCCGTGTCGCACATAGCAGTGTTTGTGTGTCCACAGCTGTGCTGCAGCTATTGCAGCATTCCAGCAGAGCTATGAGCAGCTGCTGCTTCACTGAAACGGAGTGCAACACAGCTAAAACTGCCAGCAGCATGGGAGCTGTTGTGAAAGAATGCGTTAGCGAAGAGAACGGCAGGCAGGCAGCATTACCTATTGCATGTAATAAGCCTTCAGATTTCCCAGGTGGTGTCGAGTGTTGGACTGGCTGTTTCTTGTGGTGATAATATGACAATTTGAGAAACCCTTGCCTCCTTCCACAGTCCTCTTTCCCCCATCTGTGTGTTACTTCTGAAGTGCTTTGCGTAGTAATGCCCTTCTGAGAACTCTGCAGACCCTGCCCTTTGAGTAGATTCCTCTGAGTTCTGGCTTTGGTGGGTAAATTGTTGTTGATGCCCTTTGGCAGATCAATGTATTGAAACTTACTGTTGAGGATCTGGAGAAGGAGAGAGACTTCTACTTTGGCAAACTGAGGAACATTGAACTGATCTGCCAGGAGAATGAAGGGGAGAATGACCCAGTGTTGCAGAGGATTGTGGAAATTCTTTATGCCACAGATGTAAGTAATCTGGTGTAAATTGTATCACATAGTTCCTCCCTCCCTGTGTAACTGGAAGCTGGTTTGCTTTCTAGAGCTCCCTCTGTTTCTGCTTCTCTTTTTTCCCTTTAGGTTTATGACTTCTTACTGTATTCAAAGAACAGATAACACGGTTGTAGTCAGGCAGCAGACAAGGTTAGACTTTCACAAAGTGTGCATAACAGATAGATCAAAGATGAGGAAAGTAGCTCTTCTGGTAATATATCTTGGCACGGTAAATGGTGACTTAAGGGTATCTAGGCTAAGTAAAAGGAGAAAAAATAAAGAGCATATGGAGTAGCTGGAACTGGTTTGACATCAGATTTTCATTAAAGCCTTGTCTTATTCCTCTTCAGGAAGGCTTTGTGATACCTGACGAAGGAGCACCGCAGGAGGAACAAGAAGAGTATTAACAGACCACATACTGTACCAGCAGAGCAGCAACATCAGAATTCTTTGCCCCAGATCGTGTGCTTAACTGTAAAATACTCCACTTTATTCTTAGAGGACTCACTGGTTTCTTTTCATAAGCAAAAAAAAAGTACCTCTTCTTAAAGTGCACTTTGCGGAAGTTTCTCTTTTTACTGTGGGTTTGAGTCGGGATCTCTCTCACTCCGTAGCGGAGCAGTGTTCACATCCAGGTGGTATAATTTGGGGAGCAAGAGGCTGAATATTTGGACCTTGTTGCAGAATGGTTTGCTGGCAAAACACTGGTTTGTGGGGAGACGTTTTGTGTATTAAGGTGGTGTGTGGTAGAGAAATTAAAGACTGACTCACAGGAAGGCTAAGTTAATGTGAAATTGCAGCACAGAAATTATAATAGAATGCCTTAAGAGTATTTAAAATATGCTTCCATATGCCAAATTGAAGTAATGTGACAGGAGATTTTATGTGCTTCACATTGGGGTAGCCACTTGTTCAACTGTTCACTGCTGTCAGAGAGGCCTTGCGTGGCAAACTCACTTTGTCAGCAAGTGCTCAGATGGGGCTATTAAAACAAAACTCCATTCCTATGTAAAGCTGCTTACAAAGTGATTAGTTCTCGATGAAATAGGCCTTAACGTTGCCTGTCACAAGATTAGAGGGAGTATGCACAGCTGAGACACATAAATTACGTTGAAGAGCGCGAAAGCCTGTTTCTGTGGCACTGGCTGATGACTGCCAAAACGTACTGTGTTTTCTGTAAGAAAAAATCAAAACCCAAACCAACGGAACCGCAAAGAGCATCCAGGCTCGCTGTCTAAAACGTTCTTCAGTTTTCCTTCCTGGCTCTTGTTTCTATTTTCCCCTGCTTCTTTTTATTTTTGTTGCTATACTTTTTGGTCTCCCAATCGTTCTTCTCTTTCCCACCGCGAGGAATGCCGGTCAAATCCGATTGTTGTAATAGGGCTTGCACTGTGCAGCTGTCTTAAAATGAAAATGAATTGAGCACGAGGAGGGTGAGTTTTCTGTCTCCTTTTTTCCCTTTCAAACCAGGATGTATTTAATACCCGCCAGTTCCATAGTTGTCTGGGGTAAAAACTAAAAGATGCTGGCTAACAGAGCTAATGTTATTGCAGAAAATACAGTACTGAGACTAACTTAAATATTAATATTTAAAATCCTTTCCTTGCCTATCCTCCTTTGCTCTCATTGTTGTGTTTGCCAAGATCCTGCAAGACTTCTGATCCCCCTTCACTACTGAGATTGATCAGCCCTGTTGTGCTTGTATTCATTTGTTCCTGGTGGTAGCTTGTCCTCAAATGTGAGTAGGAGAGCATTTTATGGTAATTGTTGTGTAGTGCATGAATCTTTGTGAAATTCAGAGAAAAACCCAAATTCAGTGAATGCCAAAAAATGCAAGTATCCAGCCATTGTTTAAAATTGCAGTGGTGCTATTTCTCTTGTGGCCTTTTAGACTTTTGTTGCCCTAAAACTCCATTTTACTGAGAAATCATATTTTACTTGGATTTTTCTTGACAGGGTTTTTCTATTTTAAGCAGTTTTTAAATAAAGTTATGTATTTCAAGAGTGTCCTGTCTGCTGGAGTCTCGTGCTTTCAGATCTGCTCAGGCGAAGCTAAAGCCCGGGATAGCATTCATGATGAAGCTTGCAGGACCTGGGATCTCTGCTTTCACTCTGTAGTGTGGTTACAGCCGTTCCTAGCGAGTAGCGGTAACGTTGACCCTTTCTTTGGAGTGTGCTGGGGAATCCATTGCTCCAGACTTGGTTCCCCCCGCAAGTGGATGGAATGTGAGGGTGTTGCTGGCTTCCTCTTCTGAAGGGCGTGAGAATGGGGCTGTGTCAGAGGGATGTGAGCGTCTGAAGTGTTAAAATTGCTAAACCACTGGTTATAAGTTAGAAATAGCATGGTAATTGCCTCCGTCACCAGTCTCTCTGAGCAGGCTGGCTGGGAGCTTGGCTGATGTGTTTCATTTGAAGTGGGTTTCATAGATGGGCTTAAGGGTTACTGTCACAGATGTGTGCACAGACCGGCATCTCCTGAGAAGTGCTTGTGTGATGTATCTAACCTTGAAATGGAAGTGTTCCCTGCTGAGAACACCTCCCTGCTCCCAACAGGTGCTGTCGATGCCTTATTCTGCAGCACAGGCATCGCGGGCAGTGCCTGCTGAAGTGTAGATGTAGAATGAGGGGTTTGATGCACATAAAATCTTCTGTACAGTTACTTACTTGTTTTGAGGTCGGAAGCATATTTTTTTCGACTCTAAATATTCCATTATTCCAGCAGCTCGAAGCAAAAGATGGCAATAGTACGTGGCTGACTTTGAAGAGGACTCTTTGGATGTCTGCCCTGTGCAGTCTGGTCGGGCACTGGGACCTGGTCGCTTCCAGTCTCTGGTTACCAGAGCTGCATATGTGAAACTGTGAAGCCGCCAGGTCATTGGGTGGGTTGTGTTTGGTTGATTTTGATCTCTTTGCAAAGCAAGCAAATACCCTTTTGTGCTAAGGGAATGGAGGGTCAGGAATACTGCTGGTGCACCATGTGAGACTGTTGAATGTGTAGATATGTGTTACAAACCTAAATTGAAACCACAGTCTTGTAAGGCAAATGCTGCTAAGATTTCCAGTTGCTTGCATCACTTCTTTGCTACCAAGATGAGTTATAAACAGGATGGGGACAAACTGATGTAGTCGGTTTATGACTGCATTGTAGATATCCTGGCATAATCTGGGTTTTAATGTCCTTTTTTTGAAAGAAAATAACAGTGAGCCTAACTCAAACCCATAGACTGAACCTGGCTCCTCTGCCACACTGGTACAGTATATGCTGTTAAATGCTCACCTGCCGGAATGATTCCAATAGCATCCAACCTTTCCTAGTATCTTAGTTTTATCAGATATTTGAAAAATGAACAGAATGCAAGAAGCAAAAACTCACATCTCTGTTCTGTACCAACACGTCTTACTTGCAGGTGGACTTGTGGATGGTTTTGGTTTTTTGGTTTTTGGGTTTTTTTTCACTTTTATTGTTCAATTTTTTAAGAATTCCTGGTTTGCAATGACAATTCTTACTGTAACTGTTAAAAGCCTTCAAATAAAGGCAAAACCTTCCTCGCTGTTGTATCATGTTGCTCTCTAATGTGGTTGCTTGAGTGCTCAGTCATCCTATAGTCTGAGTGTGATGTGTGTTCACAGGGACGTGTGTGTCCTTCTGAAGCAGGAATCTGTTTGTCTTTGAGAATGTTTGAGGATGAGGCAGGAATCAACTTCTCACAAGAGAAAGGTATTTCTTGCAAGTCCGAGTGTGAGCCCAGCGAGGGCTGTGCCATGGATTGCTGGTGGCACGTGGACTATGCCTCCCGATTCCCAGAGCAGTGCCAGATCTAGAGGGGATAACGCGGGCTCTTCGTGCAGGACATCGGGGCATCTGCACTTCTTCAGCAGCACAGCCAAGGAATCCCCTAATGACGAGCAATCAGGGAGGGACGGCGTCGCTGCAGATCCACTCCTGGTCAGCTGGAATTGAGACCATGAGCAGTTTGGGTGAGAGTGCAGTGCCGTAGCTGATGCTACAGGGAGCAAAACCTGTACAGGAAGCACAGCTTTGCTTGGAGGAGACGAGGATAAACTGCTGGTAAGTGAGATTTTGTGTCTATGACTGTTGGTTCCTCCCAGGAATTGTGCTTGGATAGTTAATGGGCCTGGAATCGGAGGGAGGAAGGGTGTGAGAACGTGAAAGGAAGCAAACTGGAGAAGGCTGCACTGATAAAGGAACGAGATAAAATGTGTAGGAATGAAACGGAACAC
Organism: Geococcyx californianus; assembly: GCA_013389885.1. NCBI lineage: Eukaryota > Metazoa > Chordata > Aves > Cuculiformes > Neomorphidae > Geococcyx > Geococcyx californianus. Next base: position 11,002 of record VWPV01025579.1, read on the forward strand.
CTGAACGGAATCTGATGTGAGGGAGCTCTTTTAGGGACAGGAATGCAAAGTGCACTATTCTGTGGGTAAAGAGGAACGACGAGTGTGCAAACCCTGCACAGGGAGCGTGTGGTTGGGTAGCAGCGCCCCAGAAAGGAGTGAGCTGCGGTACAGGCAAAGTCTGCCCGAAGCAATGGAAAACGGCGGGTTTGTCTGAGCGGTACCTGTTACGGCGAGGGCTCAGCCTGCATGGAGAATGGTGGTTTTGAGGATCTGCTGGCTCACCCCATCAATGGGACAGAGGGGCTGCATCTTCCAAGATAGTGTTTGGTTTTCTTTTCTCCTTGATAGAGAAGGAACAAAGTTACACCTAACGCTCAAAACTTTCTAAGACCAAAAATTACCTGAAAGGCAGTTGCAGCTTTGAGGAGGCAAAGGCCTCTTGCTGTAAAAATCCCTCTTTTGTTTCTCAAATCAGCTTACTTTAGAGTTGTGGCCTTAACTAACGTATATCTAACATACTGATATATAATTAACATATATTAAAAATATTTAAACAATAGGATAAACCTATAAGAATATTAAAATATACATAAAAATGTAATATGTGTGTATATACAAAAAACATATTTGTCTGACTGCTCAGAGCTGTAGGAAGCATCAACTGCTGTCATTTTTGGTTTTAAATCTGAGAGATGTTTTGCAGACTTTTTCCTCTGGAAAATAATTTCATGAAATGGTTGTCTGTCAATCTCCTCGTGGTGCTCTGTCTCTGATTTTGTCCCCAGGGGCTGAGTCTGGATGAACGGACATTCAGGAGGCATTACATCTCGTGGGGCAATGTGGATACAGATCTTGACAGATTCAGAGATCCACAGATTGATGTTGAAGTGATGAGCAGATGAGGTTGAACTGAGGAGACAGTTGAGGTGGGTCCGTTTTCACGACCTGACTAGGAAGCTGTCTTTAATTTTGGCTTTTCTCTCTGAGAAGGGCTTGCTGAGAGAGCAAGGGAAGCAGAGAGGTTTGTGGTGGAGGCTGTCAAGGCAGTAGGCTCCACAGCAGCCCCCTGTAAGGTTAGTGAGGGGCAAAGAGGTGGAGCAATCCCGGTAGGACCTGTCTCCCTGTGACCAGAGGGTACACAGGGAGATGGGAACAGAGGAAACGTGTTGCTGCCAGGGTGAGCAGCGCCACGAGAAGTGACAACCATCCCACTCTGACATCATGCTGAAAGATGGGACACAAAACTCCTGATGGCAGCCGGTTTCCTTCCTTTTTCAGATAATGCTGCTCTTCCTGAACATCCTGGAAATCCCAATCGTGAATCCTTATTAAATACTTGGATGGAAATCTGGAGCTGAGGAGCTCTGTTTCCTCATACGTAATAAAGAAATGGGAGGTCTTCCTTCTTCCTGATGTGTTATGAGGGTCAATTCCAGTCGTGGGCCTCAAGGTGACCTACCTGGGTGAGTAGCTACCCTGAAAGCATCGTCTTTGCTGGCTGAACTTCAACTAGCCTGGGGGCAGATGCAGTCAGGGCATCCTCACAGCAAACACGTTCAGAAGGAGACCTCCATTTGTCTGAAATTTCAGGGTACACGTGGGCTGCTCTTAATTAATGCCCCATCCTTGGAGGTGTTCAAGGCCAGGTTGGATGGGACTTGGAGTCCCCGATCCAATGGGAAGTGTCCCTGCCCATGGCAGGAGGGTGAGACTGGCTGGACTTTGAGGTCCCTTCCAACCCAAACCATGCAATGATTCTCTGAAACAGAAGCCTCTGATCTCGGCTCAATGACTGCCTGTGAAGTCAACTGCTCTGCTCTGAGCACGAGGTGATGAATCGAGGCTACGTTCTGCAGAGATGCAGATAGACCTTTAGTTCCTGTTCCTCTGTATTTAGTGAGCTTCAAGCCAAGGTTGTTTGTAGGGGTTTTCATCGACTTCTTGGTTTTTTCTAACATTATTGTGAGTGGAAAAACATTTGAGTTGCAGCTCTTTTGGGGCGCTCATCCAAGGGCAGAGGTGCAAGGAAGCCCTTTGTCACCCTGTGGCAGTGAGGTTCAGAGGGGCAGATGGCAGCAGCCTCTTGCCTGAGTTCTGAAAGCAACCCATTTGTTCCCGGCAGCTTGGCTGGGCGAATCCGGGAATGCATCAAGGGCATGGGTCTGAGCGCTGTCAGCTGGCTGGAGACAGGATCTGCTGCTGAAACTGTTGGTAAATATTTACAATTCCTACTTGCTCTGGGGCTGTGCAGAGTGTCTTGGCCTTGGAAGCCAAAGGAACTTTGCCTTTGTCAGTTGGTTTGATTTTTGTGTTTGAGGACGTTACCAGCACGTCTAGCGCTGTGCGTGCTTGTGGATCGCTGTCAGGACGGCTGGGGATGCCTTAGATTCAAGGCGTGTGAAGCTGCGGTGCCACCAATGTGTCACTGGCCCCGTGCCACGGATCTCGCTCTGCAGACCTGGCGCCAAATTCTTTAATATCGGTGACGACAAATGTGATGGGATCTTTTTCCTGGTTGAATGGACAGCTGCGACACGGCCTTGGGTTACTGGTGCGATGCTTTTCCAAACAGGGGGGCAATTCCTTTACAACAGGACCGTGGGTCTGGTGTCTGTGCCTACCTTTCATAAGGGGGTCCCTGAGGGAGGAAAAAGCCCCGGCGCTTCTGAGCTCGGGTTGTGTTCCCTGGGGTCTAAACCGATGCTCTCTGCTCCTGGGGCTTGGAGGTGATGCTGCTCAGTGCCACGAGTGGGAACCTTTGCTTTGAGTGGGTGTGGACTGAGCTCCGCACTGACCATGTTCCCATGTCCACTCCTGCCTGCTTTCTGCTGCCCCTCACGTTACCACCTGCGTTCCTCTGGACTCTGTTGTTACTGGAGAAGCAGAACCAGTGGACTGGGCTGAATGGATCCTCCCATGCCATCTCCTCCCCTAAAAGCAAGGTGTTTGCAGTGAAATGCATTGAGGCTTGAACCCCAATCTCATTAAATACAATCTTCCCTTTTTTGCAGGCACTCCTGGGGAACAGGTGCCACCAGATAAAGTTCATTCCTGAGCTCAAGCTTGTTGCCTCCTGCTCAGCAGCTGATGAGAGCCCCGATGCTTGCTTTGCTTCCATTAAAATGACACGGGAACACTCCGGTAAGATGGGTCTCTGTCTCTGTTCTGTCATTTATCCATTGCACAATGGCACCGGTTACTGCTGCTGGTATTTAATGTTCCCTTCCCTCCAGACAGAACATACTGGTACCAGACTTCGTTACTGGGAAATGTGAATTGGGGAAAAAGTGAAAGGAGCTCACGTTTTTTACCATTTATGAATATTTTTTTTAACCTGTAAACAAATGAAGTGTTTGAAAATGCTTTTGGCTGTGTGAGGGCAGCTCTTGAGGAGCTGGAGGATGATTTGGTGTGACAGGATCAGTTTCTGTAGGAAGTGTTGCCCTTTGGAGGTGTCGCCTTGGGCTGGAAGGGGATTGGAAGGCATTCTCTGTCCTGGCTCAGGGCTTTACAGCCTGAGAGCAACTCATGCTCTGCCAGCAGAGAGGTGTTGTGTTTGCCAGCACTGGCAGTCGAGGCACAGGGGGACAAAGCGGGGCTGGAGCAGTGACCTGGGAGAGGCCTGGGCTGCGCTGCTGCTGGCCAGAGGCTTGGGGTGAGTTTGGGAGTGCTGTGGGTGAGGAAGCTGGCCCCAAGAGGGGGAGTCTGGGGAGGTGGAGTGGTGGGGGAAGCTGGGTCTGCAGTCAAAGGGAAGGGGGTTGTACTGACTGCGTGTATTTGGGCTCTGCCTTCCCAGATAAGTAGAGCAGGAAGGAGCCTGGGAAAGGAAGGGCTCACTTCACAGGGATGCTGGAGGTCTACTTGCTCACCTGCACAAATCACCTGTCCTCTTGGTCAATCACCTCCCTCAATTTTCCAGTTCACTTCCTACTCCTGTTTCTCTGCCTTTCGTTGCAAATATTACTCAGCTTTCCTAGCAGCTGAATTCCCCTTTTTCTTCCCATCTCTTTTTCTTGTTCACGCTCCTAGATTGCCTCTTCTTTACGTGCACCTCGCTTCTCTCCTGCTCCGGTTTCTCACTTGCTCCCCTCCCCCTTCTCCGCTCTCACAATGCTGGGTCAGGGTCTGGCCGGCCCGGCTGCAGTGCGGGGGCAGCGCCGCCAGGGGGCGGTGCGGGACTGCGGGAGGGGCTGCGGGGCTTCCGGGCTGGGCCTGACCCGGGCTGGTGTGGGATTTTGGGGAAGGGATGCAGGGGTTCTGGGCTGGGACTGACCCGGGCCATCTCTGCACATCATTTGGGTTTATTTGCACTTGAGCCTCCTGTGTGAAGGAATTTCACCCCGTGAGCGACTTGCAAATTCTTGCCTGCTCCCCAAATATTCAGAATTTGGTGTTTGTAGAATCATGGAATATCGTGAGTCGGAAGGGACCCACAGGGATCATTGAGTCCCTGCACAAGACACTCCCGACCATGTGGCTGAGCGTGTTGTCCAAATGCTTCTGGAATATTGTGTGGTTCAGTGCTGTGACTGCTTCCCTGGGGAGCTGTGCCAGTGCTTCAGCACCCGCTGTGTATTTTCTCTGCTCGTGGGCCATCAGCGATCGCTGTAGAGAAACGCAGCCCCTGTTCTGATGGTTCCCCAGGAACAAATGCTATTGGCAAGGCACCGTAACAGATCTTTTTTTTCCTCCATTCTGTAGCTGAAATCACACATACTTATAATGGCTATTATTTCTGATGCTGCCTGTTTTATTAGTAATATTGAGATTTGTGTCTTAATCAGCCGGTAGGTGCTGGCTCAGTGCTAATGGCAGCGCCAGTACCAGGGCAGAATGGCAATAGGTTTGGAGAATTTTCTGCAAAGGCTGTTGAGCCTGTGTTCTGACAGTCTTCTCTTGTAACCTTAAAAATAATTCAGTATTTGTGCAATTAGACTTTTTTTCTGCTTCTTGATTCCCTGTCCTTTTGGCCTCGTGGAGTTTGTTGAGTGTTAATGCAATTTTACTGTGTTGCACTGGATGGATCATTCGTCTGCGAACCGTTCCTGCCCACCGGTCCCTGGGCTGCATCCAAGCAGTGGGAGGGGCAGGGCGAGGGAGGGGATTCTGTCCATCTGCTCTAAGTGACTTCTCCAACATAAATTTGAGAAGAGCTAGAAAACTCTTGCAGAGCTGGCCTGTGTCTCCAGGTAAACGTAGCCTTTAAGTTTGTCAGAGGAGCTGTCTTGGCTGGGAGCTGAGCTCGCGTTTTTAAGAAAAAAACCTCAGTCCAGTTTAAAACAAACATGTCTTACATATCAAGCAGACTTGTTTTGACACATAATTAACCTAATTTAGGTGGTTTCATATAGTTCAGCAGCAGCTCGAAATCCTGGTTTTCCACCTGACCTGATATATTGATTCCGCCGGTGTTTCCTCCATAAATCTCTCTCTGTTTCTGTGCAGCTGTAATTGCGTTTGGGAAAGGGAAATGGCAGTGCCCAAGCCACGCAAAGCGGTCACTGCTCCACTCAGATGCCCCTGCAGGGGAGCGGAGCCGAGCGCCGTCTGCGGCCGGGGGTCCTGTTGGTTTCTGCCCGGGGACGCGGGGCGGGACGGGGGACCAGCCCGTGACAGTGCCCCGCGATGCTGAAGCAGCTTTCACACTGACTCCTAACAACGATGGACAAACCCTTTCTAGCAGAGACCCCCTTCCTATGGGATCACGGGGGTAGGGTTTCAGCAATGCCTTTTTCTGACCTTCTTTTGTTTTTCAAATCAACCTTCTTGGAGACCCCTTGGGAGCTTTTGTTCTGGAAATCACCTGTAAATCCACGGCGATCTTTCCTTCCCCGAAGTGTTTTGTTAGTCGAAATCCCCATTCTACCGGCCAAGAGGGGTCTGACGTGCTTTTGTTTGTGTCTCCCCGCCGTCTGGAGCAGCTCAAGTGTCTGCTGGAGCGATTGCACGCTCGACCGGTGTTAATTTGTGAAAGGCGGGCTGGGTGTCAGGAATGCTGGGTGTCAGGAATGCTGCGTGTACACAGCTCGGTTTGGGGCTGTTCCTGCTAAAGCGCGCTCTGTGTGTATTGTGTGAAGATGTGGTTGCCTGGGGGACCACACAGTAGAATTCCAAAGCCTTGATGGGTGTTTCTGCATACACCTGACCTGGGTTGGTTTGTCTCCAGATGTGTGCAGCAAATCCAGCTGTTCCTTAGCGCTATAACCAGGTGATCTTACTGAGAACTGAGTAAAGGCGTCATGTCATCACTGCAGTGACGTTCCTGCAGTGCAAATGCACATCAGCTTTTGCACATAAGGAAGAAATTTATTAAATATCTGCACTGAACCTTTCTGGGGCTTAGCTTATGCCCATCCTACTGCCTGTCAGACCTTACTGGGGGGACTGGGCAGGTTAAGGGTGTTTAGATCTTTGTTCATTCATCATGCACCAAAGTCAGAAAAATCCCAACACCGGGTCCCAGGACTGCGCACACAGGTGTTTCCGGCACAAGTGACCCTCTGGGACACCCGGTGAGTCTCTTCTGGAGGAGTGGGGTTTCTCAACACTGTGTTCCTTAAAACACCACATCCAGCAGAAGCTGTGCAGAACCAAATACTCTGAGGGGGCAGCTCCTGCCCTAAAGGGAAGCTGGGCCATTATACCAGTTAAGATCATGTCTTTGGAAGTGTGCCCGGTGCATTGAGGCTGGGCCATGGCACATAGGACACCTCTCCTTGCCAGCGCCTGCACTGGTTCCTCCTGTCCGTGCCTCTCTGTGTGGGCCAGCAGAGCCTCATTTCTGCTCAGCGTGAGAATTGCACTGTGTAAGGGCATAGGGTTAAACAGAATTGTACCCCGCAGTGCCGGAAACACTGACTTCCTAAGGGCTTTAAAATCAGACGTTGGGTACCTGGAGCTGCTGTGATTTAGGTGCTTCCCACCCTCTGGAGCAGCCGTGCAGGTGCGCCTGCAGAAGGCAGGTCCAGCGGGATGTGTTCCTGTGCAGCCGTGCACCCAGTCTGGCACAGGAATCAGTGGCTCTGAAGGGTTTACTTGTGTTTGTGTGGGTCTTGAAAGGCTTCGTAAATCATATGAAGTTAATACAAAGGAAAATGGATTCTCCCTGCCTGCCTAAGCAAGCCTTTAGTGATTAATGCTGTAAAGTAAAAACAACGGCAACAAATTCAGTTTTATAATGTGCTGTGGATTCCAGGTCTATGAAAGATGTGTGGTTCGTAAAAGAAATTTTTCCTCCTTTGAGTACTCTTTCAAAACTTATCTTATCTCCATAAAATCCCCTTGTCTCCAGAGGTGCATTTTGATGCTAATGGGATTCATAGCTTCATAATTCTTTGTCTCTCTCCTTGCCTTGGTACAAGGCTAAACTCTGTGGCAGAGTAGATGGGTTCTGCTGGAGCAAAACTTAGCAGAAGAGAGGATTCACTCTTTGGATGTGAAATTAGTTGAGTGTTTTGCATCCACTGCTCTCCTAGAGATGTGCTGCGTGCCATAGTCACTGTGAGAGTGAGGGGCTCTCCTGGTGTGAGCCTGCTGCAGGAGTGGGGTCTTTTCAGTGCAGTCTGTCAAGCCCCTCACTCCCTCGTTCCTGGCAGTTCAGGATGGAGTTTCCACTCCCAGAGCAAATATTCAACCAGTGCGTGGAACCAGGTGCTTGGCATTCCTCAGGCTATAAATATTTGGGTGATTTTTCCCACCCCAGGGCAGGAATCCCAGCACTCTGTGCTTGCTGCTTTGTTGGGATTTTGCTCTGCCTTTGTCAGCTTTTTTCCCTTTGCTCTGGTATTAAAACACCGAGGACGGATCCTATCTGTGTGTTTGGGAGTGTCCTTGCTGACAGCTGTTGGTTCTGGGCGCTCCTGAGGGAGGTACCCGTGCTGTGCTGCACCTCTGCAAGCACCCCTCTGCCTCACCCCGCTGTTCTGGTCTCTGAGTCCCTGGAAGCAGGAGCTGGAGCCCAGGAAAGTGTGATAACCTTGAAATGTGTTACTGGTCACCATGCTGATTCCCTGTGTCCTCGGTGCCTGTGTCATGTCCAGACCTCTTTTCAATCTAATTAACTTCTTGGCTTCAGAGCTGTCCTTTGGCAGAAAATCCTGTGTTTGAATCGCCAATGTGAAAATACATTTCCTGCTGCCAGGTCTCCCAAAGCCAAGAATCCCTGCTTCAGCCGCCTGTGCCCAGCCCTCTTTGCTGCAGGCCTGGTGCTCTGTCATCTCTTTTTCTTTATTTTCCATCTCTCTGCTTCCCCCTGCCCCCACTGTGTGGTGCTGGCTGTGAGGGGGCGATTGGCGCAGCGCCCCAATGTGCTGGGTGCGTGCTGGGATCGTCCCCAGGGTGACTGCAGTGCTGGGATGTGCTGCCACTGCCAAAAACACAGCCAGGGCCACCTCCCTCACCCCCTTTCTGCCACTCCTGGAGGCACTTTGTGCTCCTCCAAACACCCGCTTGGCTTCTTGCTGGACGCCGAGGGACTGGCTTCCTCCTGTGTTTGTGTAACGGAGGTTGGGTTGTGCCCTGTGGTGTTGCTGCCAGCTGCTGAGCATCAATATTGATGGATTTTGTTATATGGCTTCTTGCACGTGCATTGTGTTTATAGGGGGAAAAACTGCAAGTAGAATGGTTCGTGCCCAAACTTGCCGCCCTCCAGCACCTGAATTTCTCTCTCCCGTTCAGATTTTGTGACTGGCTTCAGAGCCCGGCTTTGGCGATTTAGCAAACATCCATTCAATAAATCATATGGGGAGCAGCTGCCGCTCGCTGCCGAGCCAAGGCAATCAGATAAAATATTGCTCATTTATTTGGTTTGGTAGAAATAAAGTTGCTGTAGTGGAACATCATTACAGGCTGTTCTTAATTCACCTCAGGGCTGTTCCTAATAGCAGCACACAATTCTCCTGTGACAATCTGAGTGAATGAGATGGGTGTTTTGATGTCAAGCTGAATGTAAGAAAGGGTTTAGGTATCAAAGCTTTGAAAGAGAAATAACTGCTGTTTGTGCTGTGATACTGGAAGAGGTCCCTGTTTTATTATTAACACTATAGCTATTGAAAGTCCTGACACTTGTTCCTCGGGGACTGGAAGCAATTCAAGCCATGAAATACTGTTTCAGCTCAGCCTTTTACAAGTCCCTGCGTGTTGGTAAAGCTGGAGGTGGCCTTGATAGCGAGCAGAGGCGCTCAGGGCTGGCAGTCTGTTGATAATGTTGGATTTTTCAGCTGTGTGGCAGCCAGGAGCCCTGCTCCTGCCCAGCTCCTGGCTTGCAGCAGATAGCGCCTCTTTCCAAGCAGAGCTGTTCATGAAAAGCTGTCCAACGCATTGCAGATTGGACTCACGGCTCTACACAAACGTCGCCAGCCTAACGCTCAGCCACGGGGCTGGGGCACCTGCAGGAGAGGAGGCAGCAGGCTGCTGCTTTAAAAAATGAAACAGAAAAAGAAAAGTGAAGGGTGAGGGAGAGAGAGTGGTGCAGCGTAGGGCTGGTGTGTGTTTTCTTTGACAAGGAACAGGTGTCTAACCAGGATCCTCCTTTTCTCCTTAGAAAATTAAGTCTCACAATATCTTATCTGCTGCCTGCATCACGGCTTGGTGAAAACAAGCGAGTGAGGCGTGTGGATCTGGAGACGTTTCCATATCTCAGACAAGACAACTGCCAAGATTTTGCTGTTTATGTTCTATCTCTAAATGTCCCATCAGCAGTGCGAGGCAGCAGGCGTTGCGCCCGCGCTTGGCTGTGGAGCGCTGCGGAAGGGAGCCGTGTGTCCTGCTCTGCCACAGCAGCTTTTCTGTGTCCTTGCTGGTCTTAATTATCCTCTATAAACCAGAGGTAACGGGCGGGAAACATATGGTGCCTCCAGCTCGCAGTGCAAGAGCAGCGCCTGGGTTCCTGTGTGCTAAATTGCATGTTGGTTGCCCAAACAGATGCTCTTTGTTGCAGCTGGGGTGCAGGCAACGCCCTCGCTGCTGCTGTGATTTAGTGCAGGCAGCACCGTGACCCTGATGTCCTGGGTATCAGAAGCCTCTTCGGCACCGGTTCTGAAGGGCACGGTGTTGGAAGCACACAGAGAATCCCGTGCAAGCGATAAGCTGCTCGTGGTTCCTGGGAAGGAATGAACAACAGGAGAAAATGATTTACAAGTCGCTGGTCTTACCCAGCTGCAAACCTGGGGAGCAGGGCAGTTTTTCGCGTGCAGCGATGGGGCCGATGCCTGTGCCGATGTTAAACGTGATCCCTCTTCTGCCAGCCTGGTTGGCCCCTGCTTAGCAATGATTGCTGCTGGAAAAGAAAAAGAGTTGGGTCTTGAAACAGCGAAGTGCAGGGAGTGGAGTTCCCTGCTAACAGCTCGTGATGGCCTTGGCTGCGCAGTGTTGTGACTCGCTGAGGGTGCTCACCCTGAGCTGCGTGGCACAGGCTCGAAGAACCTCAACACCTCGTTCAATCTCTGCCATTTTCTACGGCAAAGAGGGAAGCTGGGTTTTTTTATTCGGATTCTCTGCTCCAAGTAAAGCTCCTCAGTGCTCATCTCCCGTACGTAGAAGTTCCTTAATATACTGGTGATGAAGCAGTTCAGTTCAGCTGTTTCCGCGCTATCGGTGCCTGCAGCCGGCTGCCGCTTTGATGCGCGTTGGTGTGTGGCACAGTTCAAACCCTTCACTGGGTTCCTAACGTCTCTCTAAAATCCCTACTGGGACTTTGATGTGAGAAGATTCCACTCCAAGTGCCTGAACTCTCTGAAGCTCGCCCGGTCTTATCTTGCAGTCAGCGAGCGGCTGCCTCGGGCAAGGAATCAGCAGCGGCAGAAGTGTGCGGTGATTATTTATGTCCCGAGCATCCGCGGGCGGGAGCGCCCACAGCCCAGTGATGCTTCTGAAAGGAAGCACTGGACCCAAGGCGCCCTTGAGGCCGCGTGCTGCGCTTCGGCCGTTCATTGTCCGTGGTGCAGCAGCTCCAGCTGTGCCATCTGCACCCGCGGGGGCTGCGGGGTCGGGGTGCCCGGGCGCTCCCTGCCCCGCGGAGCCGCTGCAGCGCGCGCTGCCGCCAGCAGGGGGCGGTGCAACCACGCCGCATAGACACCACCGGCAGGGGGCGCTGCCGCCCGCACAGCCCGCAGCGCCCCTCGCCGGAGCGGAGCCGCCCGCTCTCCTTCGGGCTGAGAGTTCGAGTCCCGCCGTGCCGGCTCCGCGGCCCTGGCTGTGTAACTGCTCCCCGCACTCAGCGTGCCAGGGAACGCTTCTCCCCTGTGCTTTTGTTCGCTGCGGAGCATGGGCGCGTTTCGCCAGCCTCCAGAGAGACCTCCCAGGGCCAGGCAATGTCCCTCCGTTCCGGGCACTAGCTCGGCGTTGGCTCCTCTCTCAGCTCTGTGCGGGGTGGGCAAACGTGGCTGTTTCCCACTCACCCTCGCTCGTTTCCCTGATTGAGAGCTTCACCCCTTTTCCGCACTGAAATTGCCCCGTTTTGGAAGCAGGGGAGCCAAGGGCAGGTGTGTGAGGTCTGTAACACCTCTTGGCTGGGCAGGAGCTGGGCAGGGGGTGTGTGCTCCACTTGTGAGCAGGAGTCGGGGTGCTGAGCCCCAGCGGCGCCAGAGCCAGCACAGCCACGTGCCCGTTCTCACCTGCGCTGGGTCTTCTTCTCTAATGCCTCTTTGTCTCCTCGTTTCAGGCTCACGCTGGCATTTTGGGGCTTCTGCCCTGAGACAGGATCCTTGTCCCAGCTGACACCGGACAGATCATGGAAGGGAAGCAGCATCTGGGTGAGTTCAATCTCTGTCCTGCTCATCAGGATGATTGACTCATTAGCAAGGTTTCTTTAGAGCAGTTGGTATCTTACTAGAAAGAGGCATTTATTTACATAATGCTGACCCCAAACCCCTGATTGCCTGTCAGGGCTGTAATTTATCCCCGAGGAATGTCTGGACAAAGCACGACACTAATTCTGATACCTGTGCTGATGGTGGTTCCAAAGAGACCATGTCAGGTCTCTATTAAAAACTGAGAATAAGATAGAAAGCCTAAAGTCTTTACTTACAGAAGATGTGTGTAATGGAAGGCTACTGCTAATTCTTCCCAAGGATTAATAGAGACGATCAAGGACAATCCCACTCAATATTGCTTTTCTTTTTGTAAAGCAAAGCTTCCCCAAACCTGAGGGAAAGCAGAAGCGTGACTTGGAGTCTGTGTCGCTCTTTCAGTCAAATGGTAATAGCTGTCTTTATTTTCTAAGTCTCTGTTGGCGCCGCAGTGCCAACACTTTCTGAGACAATGGACAGAAATCCATTTTCCAGGCTAGGAGGAAGGCAAAAAATAAATTGGAAGAATGAAGAGTGAGGAGGAATTGAGGTGTTCACAGTGCTCACAGTGAAGTGATTGGAAGTGATGGGAAGAAGGCAGGAAAGGGATTCATTTGTTTAAAATATAGGACAAGATGTGAATCTGAGGTGCACGTTGCATCCCTGAGAACTCCGCGCTGCTGGGGCAGGCGCCAGGCAGCACACGTGCAGGGGTGCCCGCGCAGACCCACTGCCTGCAGACACATAGGGTTCACCCCCGCCTGGGGCCGTGAGCCTGTGCTGCCCCAGGGCTGAGCACAGGGGGGGGCTCCTGGCAGCCCCGTGGGGAGGTGACAGCCTGTCCTGCTCACTGGCCAGGCCCTGAGCATCAGAGGGTCTGTGGCAAGGGGTCAAGAGTGGCCAGATGAAAGGGGATGTGCTGGGGAACCTGAAATGTGCCAGACCTGCAGACGTCAAGGTGCAAAATGACCAACGAATCCCTGCAAATCTTGATGAAGGCAGCGCCCACCCAGAGCCGCTGGGAAGGGTTTGCAGGGCTTCGAAGGCTTTTCTGCCCGGTGTGGCCGGTTCCCCCTGCAAGTCCTCTGGCTGCTTTTGGTGGAGCTCTGATGCCTTGGTAAGGCCTGGAGATGGCTGCAAAAATGCCTCCAGTTTTGTGCTGCAACTGCTCACGCTGCCCCAGGCTGATGAGGTTTGTCCCCTTTTGGTGGCTGATGACATTATGCTTGTTTTACTTCAGCTCTCAGAAGCAGAAAGGTTCTGTCTATAAGACTCCTCGGCCATTGATTTGTTATCTCATGGTAGTGATTTTACTCAGCCTCGCTGTTCGTGCTCGGCGTCGCGGGTGCATCCAGCAATCAATGCTGCTGCTCGTGCTCCTGACAGGCAGCTCAGAGCCGCTGCCCATGAGCCTCGTCTCCTTTCCTTGTTTTTCCTGCCTGTGCTCTCTGCGTGGCCGTTCCTGAGATTTATGCCTCTCTTTCTCGAGTTCCCTGTGTCGGAAACTGCACGGGTGAGCGATCAGACACGGGTAAATCTGGAAGGGATGCTTCTGACGTCTGCCCACGCACAACGTGCCACGAGTCCCTGGGATGTGCGCTAAGCGGGAGCGCTGGGTCAGCCCGAGCCTGGCATCGATTTGGCAGGGCTCTCTGGTTTGGGGCAGCGATTGGTGTTAATTAAACTGCTCTTCCCTTGTGGACTGCTGACAGTGGAAGCTGCTGAAACAACTGCAAATCTGACTGTGGGGACTGTGGGTCGCCCACAATCCTGGGCTGAAGTCCAGTCCCAAAACTTGATGGGGGTTTTGATTCCTTCAGTTCTTACGAAGCCCCTCCAGCTCCTCGTTAGGAGTTTTTAGTTCAGGTTTTGACCAGTCCTGTTGCTAGAAATCAGCTGTTGAGGCTGGCCCTGGGAGGATTCGTTCATCCCAAAGCAAACAAGAGCAGGGGTAACTTTACAAAGACAGACGCTTCGCTAGCGCAGTGTTCCTGCTTGGACAGTTCAGTGTGTTACGCTGGGCTGGGGAGGTCAGAGAGGGGTTCCCTCCTTCCATTCCCCTGAGCAACTTCATAAATGGGAGTGGAGAAAACTCTCTGCTGAGCAAGGCTGATGCAGTGAGGCAGAGTGAATACAGCATCCAAGGACGCTTTCCTGGGCATGTGTTTTCCAGTCTCTGGATGGCATTGCTGCTTTTTATTCACCACATAACAGTGAAGAAACTTGTGATCCTGTAGCCTCAGACTTCTGGAATGTATCAAACCCAGTATTTGTCATTAAGATGTGGTGGCACTCTTCAAATTGGGGTGGAAAAATTCTGAATTTTCATTACCCTTGTTTGCATTTTAGTTTGATATGTAGGCAGTTCTCTCAAGTTTTCCCTAAGCTTCTGTGGTTCTGCATGTTAGAGAAAAAAATCAGTGACTTTAGTCATATTTAATAAAAAAATATAGAATTTAGTTTAACATTACTCTTCTGAAGTTGCTGTTGCTATTTAACCTGCCATCTGTCTGAGCCGTGAGCTCAGGGCAGTTCTGAATGCCAGAGGCTGCCCCTCAGTGTCGTTCCTCTGCGGGCGTTGGTCTTTCCATCAGCCCTCCTGCTTTCCAGCATTTGTGTTGGGATAATCTCTTCCAGCATTTCTTGCAATGCTTCATTTTAATATATGTTCCCTTGTCACTGCAGAACTGAATTCAGCCTCCCCGTAAGTGATAGCTAGATCGCTGCTTCAAGGAGAGGATGACATACAGGTATGTGAGAGGGAGGCAGAGGATCTGACTGAACAAGAGCTCAAGCAGTAAGAAGAAATATCTACAGCGGGGTATGAAATGTGCTGCTTTCCTTACAGCTTCTGTTGTGCTGTTGGCACGATGCGTGTGCGTCGGGTACGAGCGCGGATGTCTGCCTGCTGCCATTCAGCTGCCAGCTTATCTGATTTGCGAGCGCCATCGTGCCGTGCGTGTGCAACGACTCGGCTGTCTGAAGCCATTTGGGATTCTGCTGCTGGGCACGCTCCGTAGCTGCCTTTTGCCAGCAGCAATATTCCCGTAGTGCGTACGACACTGGAGTAGAACCTCATGAAGGTTTCACTGTGGACACTTCAGGTGGCAGCTCAGCCTGGTGCACTTGGATGAGGCCCTTGGAAAGGGAACAAAAAAGGAGAAATGAGGGATGGTTGTCCCAAGCAGTAAAAGCACATCAGGGTAAGCAGCAGTGTCAGCAATAAGAACAGTGAGTGTAAATCTCTGAGACAGCTGGGGAGAAAATGGGAAAAGCAGGACTAGAGGTGCTGGTCGGCTGTGGGCACTGCCATGTGCTGGAGAGCGACCGGCTGTCTGGGTGCCCACTGTGGACAGGACCCCCCTTGGCTGGCTCTGCACTTTGCTCCCCACTCAGGGGCTCTGGGAGGTGCTGGAGGTTGCTGACCAGGTGCTGCAGCCACGATCTCAGTGGGTATCTTGTGGTGGAGATAATTTTTGACTTTGCTCTGCAGCTCCAGCCTTCTCGGGGGGCTCAGTTATTTCCTGGTTTCTGGGTCTGGATGTTCATCAGCACTCTACGCACAGGCTGAGTGTGTGTTAAATACAACAGGAGCTGATACAGTGTTTCTGTGATGGGGGTGGATCTGAGCCCTCGGAATCGTGTGCTGAAGGACCTTCTGGCTCAGTGAGAGCACCTCGCTGTTATTGCAATGAAACACCTTGTGTGGTACCAAAGAGCATCCTACAACTATTTCTTTGCTGCTTTCTGTATTCCCATGGGAAAGCACACCCAGACCTCGCTATTGTGGCAGCAGCTTTCCCCTAACTTCACCCTAGTGGTGTTTGTTCTTGTGCCAACATTGTCCCTGAGCATGGGCAGCTCTCCTCTCCCCAGCCTTTACCCCTCTCCTGTGTTTGTGGAGAATGATCATATCTCTGCTCATTCTTGTTCCGCAAGGCCAAGTGTACTGGCCCCTCTCCAGTTCCCAATCATCTCGGCAGCCCTTTGCTGCCCAGTTTCCATCCGAGTCCATCCATGTTGGGCATAATGACCAGAACCAAACAAAGTCCCTAGATAACATCTTCCTGGGGCCCGGCACAATGGAAACTTCAGAGGGGACTGGCCAAGGAGTCCACTGAGGGTTGGGATTTTCATCCCTGTGGGGTGAGATTTTCCTTTCAAGTTCCCATTTCTGCTGCCCTCCAGCTGTCATGAGCATTGCTCATTCCCAGTGGTGTTTGGTGTTGGCTTTATCCATTTCATGAGCACCCTGTTTTTTTACAGTCGATTCATGATGCTCCACAGATGCAATTGAAATAAATTTGAAGCTGAGTCTTAAAGCCAACCTTTGTTTGGTTTCTGTAACTTCTCTACATGGCTTTTTGTCAAGAAAACCTTCTTCCCATGTTGAGTTTGAAGCAGGAATGAGCATTGTAAGTGCCACAGCTCCTCCAGGACTGGGAATGGTAGATCCTTTCCTCCAGTTGTAACTCTCCTGGAATCTGTGCCCCCGTGCTGTGCCCGCAGCCCCATCAGCCTCCGGTCAGGTTTAGATGCTGCAGTAATTATCCTTTCCTAAAAAGTTGGTTTTCTCAGAGCACTGGCATCCCCACTGGGGCACCGTGACAGGGCATCTGTTTCAAGACAGATTAGAAGGGGGAAAAGTGGTGTTCGAGTTCAGGCCACAAAGGGAAATGGCAGCTGCTCAATTCAGCAGTGACGTTGCCTCATATAAATCAAGAGAGGTGGCAGCTGGGTGTTGTTTGCAAACAGCAAGAGTATAAAGGGATGCCTGCTCCTGAGATGTGGAGGCTGTGAGGAGAAGGTGTGTCTGGTTGCTTGCAGAAGAGCAACTCATTCCATCTCTGCTGCAGGGACAAGAAGGGAGGACAAGGTAGAGATCTGGGAACTTCCAGAAGCGCCTGAGCAGACCCGAGAGCCCTTCCCTGCAGCCGCTGCAGGTAAAACCACTGTCTGTGCCTCAGCATCGGCTGGGGAAGGCTGTGTGGTAGCCAGGAGATGTGTGTGGCAGCAGTACCATCACCTCCCTGCTCTGGAAGGGCACGCACAGTGTGCTTATTGCTTGGCTTCTTTAGGCTGAGAGTGCGCTGTTCACCAGGCTTTCGATTGTCTGCCTATGTCTGTCTTTGCATAATTAAATTTATGTTAATAATTGTTATTTATAACTTCATAGTTAACTTATTTTTATCCCTTGACCTTTAGTTTGTTGCTTTTGAGAATTAGAAAGAACAAGAATAATCCTCAGATGCTCCCCTTGGCAAAGGCCCGTGCCAGATGTGTGAGACTCCTGTCGTAGAGTCGGAAATAACTGCTTCAACACTGGTTCCAGGGAAAAGCAGCCTGGTTTGCTTTGTGTGAACAAGTAGAATGTTTGAGGCGAGTTACAAGGGCGAGGAAAGGGCTTTTATTGACCTGTGCTTGAAGTGTGTTCACGAGTGTGGACATGAACAAGGTCTTGCTGCCTCGAGTTTGAGTAGAATCGTACTGAAGCTCCATACAGAGCAGAGGAGGGATTTCTTGCTTGACCTCGTAAGGCACGGGGATCTCTTCTGGGAGGCTTTTCCCCTGCTCTCCCCTCTGATGTCTGCCTTGCCCACAGGGGAGTCTTCTGAACATGGCGATGTTGAAGCTTTTTGGAATCATCTTCTTCTGTGGCCTCTTCGTGCCCTCTCAAGAAGTCCTGTCCGGTGTGTCCTGTGCCGTCAGCGCGGGGGCGATGGAGAACGGTAACTAGGAAACACAAGTTACCTTCATTTTGAAAGCTATATGGGACCATGGTGTGGAGTAGAACCTCCTGAATGTGTTCATCTTTATTTTATAGTTCCTCTGGGCTGCAGACTTTGCTTAGAGCTTCTGCCAGCCCTTGCTGGGTTCATGGGTCAGGGAGCTCTCTTGGCACCAGAACCAGGGTGCATTTCAGCCCAAAAGAGCCACACAGAATTTCAGGGCTAGATCTGGGTTATTTCCTCTTTTTGTTTCTCGTTTCCATGTTGGAGCAGCTGACATTTGGCAAATAACTGCTGTGGATTTTAGGGGCTTTGTTAATATTTGCAATTCTTCAGCAAAAAAACCCAAACCAAACATCAAAACCAGAGGCTTGTTTCAAGTAGTTTCTATTTAAAAAAACCCCACCAAAATACAGTTTCCTTTCACAAACGGTAAACCAGTTGTGAGTCGAAGCACTGCTCCCACTGAGGGGTTGCTGTTGTTACTGGTAGGGTGCAACCACACTGGAATATTGCAGTCAGAGGTCTGGGATGCTCTCCGCTGCTGTCACTCCTGGTTGACGCACCAAGGGCAGTTTTGGTTTAGTGCACACTGTAAAATATCATCCCCTGTGGGATTTGATTGCAACAAGGCATCTGATGAATTTATTGGGAGTTTTGGGGAGCGGTGGTGCTTTGTTGTGCAACTCCTTTGCCAGGACAGACCTGACTGAGTGGAGAGAGGTCCTAGCTGCAAGTGCTGGTCCTCATGCAGGGATGTTTTGCAGTTCTCTCGAAGGCCATGCTCTGGAACGGCCTTCTAGAGCACTACATGAAGGGCATGGTGTTCCCAACCATCCTGAGCGATGTGGGGATGCTGAACTCTCCAACCAGCATCACGGGGTAAGTGGGGAGCCTGGGCTTCTCTGTGGGTGTGCCTTCACCCACAGTTCTGGAGCAATAGAAGCTGAGCTGCAGTGGGTGTACTTACTCCGAGTGGTTGTCCTCGGTTTATTTTAATACTGAAATTCTGGCCTGACAACAGTTTTCTGTGTGGTGGCGAGGCAGATGAAGTGCACTGCAGGTTGTGGGTGCAGATGCGGAATGATGCTGTTGGTATCCAAGATGCCTGGCAGTGCTGAGAGAGAGTGAGGACTGAAAGTTGACTGCTCCATAGAGCCAGCTTCCACCCCAATCTGATTCGAAGTTGCTTTCTTTTGGGTTTCAACTGCAGACTCTGTTGCAATGCTCGTGCCTCCAACTGGAGGTGGCTGTGGTGGTGTGGGCACTGTGGGTTCCTCAGTGCATACAGCTGCTCAGCTGTTAGAAGGTGCTTTTAATTTGTACCTGTTTACAGGCTACACCTTACAAAGTTTCAGTTCCCCAAGCTGTCAGTGCAGCTGATACCAGAAATCGGGATCAAGCTGACCGTCTCTGTAAAGCTGCAGCTCAGTGGCAACTGGTGAGTGTGGCGTGCCATGAGTGCTACTAAGGGAAAACCCCATCCCCAAGCTCCTTTGTGCTATGTTTTGCATCTATTGGGGGTTTCTAGGTGTTTCTTACCTATGATAAGTTGCAGAGCAGAACAGGCACCAAAAGCTGGCTCGTGGCATTTGTAATGCCTTGCAAGCAGTGGAGGTGCAGTTGCTGCTGACTTTGCTGAGTTCCTCTGGTCAGAGGGTGAGAGAAGAAATCTGTCAAACCTGGTTACTCTTTTCAGCTTGATTGGCTTCCTCCCAGAAACAATTAATATTTTGATGGATTTGAAAATTACTGCAAACGTTAAATGCACGAATTTTGAATCGGGCTCAGTCCAGGTCGTCATTGAAGACTGCCTCTGCGTTCTTGGTGCCGTGAAGATCAAGGTATTTTCTGGGTAAGTGCCCATGGATTTCTGTTTTCCACTGCCTGCAGTTGTCTTGTCTTTATCCGTTGATCCAGGACATACGGTGCTGAGCTGAGACGGAGCCAGGCTGCAGGGAAGTCATTTCTTTCCCATTGTCAAAGCCCATGGCTTCAGGAGAACTGGCAAAAACTTTGACTGTTGGAAATG
The DNA here is from genome assembly GCA_013389885.1 of Geococcyx californianus. Classification (NCBI taxonomy): domain Eukaryota; kingdom Metazoa; phylum Chordata; class Aves; order Cuculiformes; family Neomorphidae; genus Geococcyx; species Geococcyx californianus. Next base: position 30,531 of record VWPV01025579.1, read on the forward strand.
AGGGTTAATTTGCCTTGTTTGTCCATGGAGATTTTAAGATCTGAAATATGAGGCTTGGTACCACTCCCAGTGCGCTTTCTCCAGGTTCAGCTAGTGTGTTGCTCTCTAAAGGGGAGGAATAATAGGGCAGGGACTGTCCTAGGAAAACAGCACCATCTCTTGCCCTGTTTTTATGCTCTGCCTTTGGCTGCTGTCACAGAAAGATGCTGGGCATACGGACTCCTGGTCTGACAGCTGCGGGGATGTGTAATTCCATGCCAATGTCCTGTCTCTTGCTCAGGCTCATTAAATTCTTGGCAGAAAAATTTTGCTGACTTCATGTATTGATGAACAGAACAGAAAATTGATCATGGGGAAATATTTTCTTTTATTGCTTTTGAATTACTCACTTTTCAGGTTCGTTGAATTTCTCCTAATTAATTTTTGCATTCTGCATTATATTTCAATCAGTGCAGCAGCTGGTTTGAAAGAGGCTGTGTAAGTGAACAGAGGAGTACGACTCTCCCGCTCTGGGGGTCATATTTTAAGTCTTAGCAGGATTAAAGTGACGATGTGCAGGAATTTATCTTCCTGTAGGGTGGGGGGGAGTGTGGATGTACGTGATTGGCTTTGTGGCAGTTCCTCAGATGCACCTAAAGGCAGAACTTCGGCATAAATAACAAGATGCATTATGAATTCCTGCTGTCTGCGGCTTGCCAAGTGTGCTGCTGCGTGTTCTAAGTCAATAGTCCAGAAATATATTGATTATCAAAAGTAAATGGCTCTGCAATGCCTGCAGGCATCACGCATCCCAGAGTGATCTATTTAACAGCAGTGTTGGAATGCTACCCAGCAGATTCCTTCTCTTGCTGTTCCACATGTAAATCGTTTGTTTCCCGTAACTAACATGCAGATATTTCATAACATCTCCACCTTCACTTAACTACAGCTCTGACTGAACTACTAGGGAGGGACAACCGAACTCGGGTGATGCTGTGAGAGGCTCCTTTCATGCAATGGGGCATTACCCCAGTTCCCTCCTCAGTGAGGCGAGCAGCTTCTTGCCCTCCCTGCCTTCTGCACAGCCCTTGCTCTTGCCAGAAGAGCTGCAGCAGCATCCCTGAGGGGTGACTGAGGATGTAGCAGGGTGTAAAATGAAGATTTGAGGTCCTTTGGTCTCCTGTCCCAGAGCTGTGTTTGTAGTGACTGGAAATTTTTGTTTTCCTCCTTTCCAGCTTGCTGTCTGCATCAGTAAATGATATGATACTCACCCAGCTGACAGCAACTCTGCCCGGTCTGGTAAGCATGAAGAGTGCCCTCCTTTCATAGCTGAGACACAGAATATCAGGAACAACTTGTTACAAGGTCATAGCAAGCAGCCCCATCTTTCTGTGCTGCTTTCCCTGCCCCTGGCCCGTGCTGCCCAGCAGGGATGCCCGTGCCCAGCCTGGCTGTGGCCGTGTTCCTGGCTGCATGGTGATGCCTGAACTATTTCCCAGTTCCCTTTGGTGCGGTACCACAGCTCCAGGGATGTTTCGCCACCCCCGGGTCCTACCCAGCATCCCAGGCTCTGCCCTGATGCTACGCAGCACCTTTTTTCATGGGATTTTAGATGAAAAGGAGTGGGTCTGCTCTGGCTGTTGGGTGCCAGTTCCTCACAGGAGGTGGTGAGGAGGGATGGGCAGCTGCATTTCTGCTCTGTGTTTTGCAGCTGTGTCCAGTGTTCCATTTGGTTGTCAACATGGTGAACATCCAGCTCATGGGCACCATCAACTGTAAGTTTCTTGTGAGGGAGGAGGTGCTGCCTCCTCATGTTCCCTGCAGACCCGTGGTGAGAAGAGCCCTTTGGCACCACCAGTCCATAAGTGTGTCAGGGAAGAGCTGTCCCTCTGCAGGGCTGTCATTGAATTCACACCCCAGCAGTCCAAGTGAGCTGCTCTCACCTTGGCCCTCCTGATGCCTCATTTGTGCCTCACCCTGGGACTGAGCTGATTTTGGGGAGGTTTTGTGTGTCAGTGAGCAGCCTGCAGAAGCACCTGCTCTGGACCAGGCTGTGGGTGTAAGGTCTGGTGGGGGCCAATGGGGTCAGGGCAGGGGTTTGTGTCACTGCTTATTTCCTGATGCTTTAACAAGCACTTTTTTTCTCTGTGAAGCTGTGATGCCGGTCGGTAAAACAGGAATGATTCGGTACCAGCTGGCCGGCCCCCCGTTTGCCACTAGCTTTTATCTTGGGATGGATCTGAATGTAAGTTAGCGCTGGGTCACGAGTCCCTGCGAGTGTGACTGCGGCGTCTTGCCTTCGGCACCGCTCCTCCTCATCCCTTGGGCGCGGTTTCCTTCCAGTACAATCACGTGTGGGAGCTGCACTAATGCCTTGCTCTGGAAATGCTGGATAAATATTTTGATCCTTGTCCAAATCACCACTGAGTGGCTGCGTGTACTTCACTTCAAGCCCGCTTTTGCTCTATTTGCAAGCTCAGGCTGCCTGCCTGGTGTTTGTAGCTGCTGGGATAGCAGCCCTCAGCCTCCCCCTTGCCCTGCAGACTGGCTCTTGGTGCTTTTTCCCTTTGCTCTTCAGTCCTTATGGTGGGTGAGTGCTAAACCAAACTGATGGATGGATCTCTTATTACTGTCTTACTGAGTTAAAAAAAACCAGCAGAAAATAAACAGTGCTTTCACACAGGAGAGCTTAAATAAAAGAGAGTGGCTAGCGAGAGCCAGCTGGGCTGTACGAGCAGTGCTGCTGTTCTTGCTGTGCTCCGTTGGGATTAGTCTTTGTTCCCCATCCCAGATGGTCGGAGTCGGTCTCCTTATGAAGGAGGTGGTACTGGGGTGGGTTGCTTGTAGAGCCAGAGGACGGCTCCCACCTCCTGGGCACTGGAGGGAGGGCAGGCGGTGCCCTCACTGCTCCTTTTCTCCTGGAGTGACGTCTCGTGGATGAACTGAGTGCGTTGTGTTTTGGATGAAGTGTGTTATTAGCTGAGAACACCTCAGGTACAGTGCATGCTCTGGCCTTTATCAGCTCCTTTTGTCTATTAAATACAGAGGGAGTTGTGCTCTGGCGGGAGGGGGGCTGTTTCAGCAGGCACAGACCCTGTGCTCTGGCCTGAGGATCCTTTGGTCTCCTGTCCTGTGTGTGTAGTGACTGGGATGGGTTTAATGCCTGTGAAAGAGGATGGGTTAAGCATCCGTGTTGCCTCTCTTTGCAGGGCTCAGTGAAGTATGTGGGAGGCAGCGTCATCCCCCATGACTCGTCCTCCTCCACTTTGCCTGCGCTGATGGACAACCTTCTGATCCTGACGGTGCACCAGAACTTTCTCAGCGCAGCCATTTCCCTCTTGGTCCAGATATCGCAGCTAACCTTGCCCTGCACCCCAGAATCTGTGAGTGCAGCAGCATCGCTGGGGACAGGGAGGCAGCGAGGGTTCTAGGGGTGTGACCAAGCTGGGTGGCAGTGGGGACAGAGAGGGAGAAGGGTGGCCCTGGTAGGCCCTGGTAGGGTGGGCGTTGCTGGAATCGGCTGGAGCGCTCACTGGGGCTGTGGGTGCTTTTCTTCCAACAGTTCTCTGGTGCCACCCAGCTGCAAGATGCCATCTTGATCCTCGTTCCTGCTGAGGTGAGTGACTTCTGCTGGCACGAGGGTTTGGGTCAACCTCCCCAGGTCCAAGACCACCCAAGCAATGCACCCAGACATGCTGGGATGCTGCTGCCAAGGGCCTCCAGTCGTTTGTTCCCCTCCCCTTGGCCATGCCCGATGGCTGAGCCGTGCCAGTGTAGCTCGAGGCTGCCCTGATGCCAGCCCAGCTGATGGGAGCAGGTGAAGGGACCAAGACCACTCTGACACAGCTGTCACTGTAGCCAACCTTCTCCTGCTCCCCAAGCAGAATGGCTTCTCTCACAGCTGTTGACAGGAAGAGTTGATGAATACCTTTTCCTGGGCACCATGGATGTCCTCTTACGGCCACAGCCCCCTTTGTGTCCATCTTTGCTTCCTCAGCCCCTTAATGCCCACAGCAAGGAGTGCCAGCCTGTGCTACCGGACCTATTTGCTTTGTCAGTTTGGCTTGTCCAAGGTCTGTGTGACCTCAGAGGAGGCCCTACAGAGACTCCAGCAGAGGACTGCTGGTCCCCTACCTGGCCAGTGTGTTGCTTGCAAGTAGCATCTCCATGTGTCCTCAATTCCCACAGTGCTCTGCCTGCCGTGGGACCAGTCCTGTGACCATCAAGTTATCGTTGTTGAGGAACCCAATAATCATCTTGGAAGATAACAAAGCCACTGTTGAGCTTTCCGTCTTGGTTCAGTTGTCCATTCAGCCTGTAGATGGACCCATCATCACCCTCCTGCTGCTGAAGGCTGTAAGTGTGCATGGAGAAACCTCCAGCTGGTGAGACGTGCAGTGACTGAGAGCTGCGACGGGGACGTCTCCATGGCCTCATCTCTGTCTGCTTGCAGGACCTCCATCTGAATGCCCAGGTGTCCATTAGTGGAGATAGACTGCTGCTGGTCCTGTCCCTGGGCAGGTAGGCTGGCCCTGCAGCAAAGCCCCCTGCACCCTCCCCCTGCGTGGTCCCCTGAGACAGCCCTGGCTCTTCAGCTGTGCTGGGGAGCTCTGGCCCTGCCAGAGCGCAGGGGGCAGGCTCAGATTGTGGGGGCAGTGGGCAGAGGAGATCAGGACAGCAGGAAGGGCTGCAGTTCCTCAGGGAATTCTGCTAAGGGAATTCCTCAGCTCTGAGGGCTGTCACGGCGTGTCGCTTGGTGACAGCGTTGCTGGAGCTGCCTGAGGTCCTGCTGTGACCACGCCGGGCAGCGCTGGCTCTCCCAGGCTGGTGATGCGCTCTGCCTCGCAGCGCTGGCTCTGGGGCCACGACTTGCACTGGTTCTCAGTGTCTGTGAAACAGGCATCTCATTTTCTGCACGTGAGCCTGTCCTGCCTGTCCGATGGCTTTTAGGAACCATTGCAGCAGTGGGGAAGCTTTAGGAGACTGGAGGGAAAGGCTGTGACAGTTTTGTAACAAGGAGAAACGAGGCAACCAGAATAACTGTGAGACCATCAGCTTGACTTTGATCCTGGGCAGCAGTTCAAGAGGTCTGATGTTGGATGTGAGTGATAAAGGAGGGAAGGGAAGCACTGTCGTTAATGCCACTTGAGGTGGGATTAAAGATTGGAAAGCATTTCTTATTGTGTGAGGTTTGAGGATTTCAACCCGTTTAGCTTGTCAAAGAGCGAGATTTAGAAGCAACAGCGACAGCGATTTAGGGAATAGAAATGCATCACAGGGCTTTTAATTCAATAGACAAAGATATAACGAGATTCAATGGGAGCAGGAAAGAGAAATTCCAAGTGGAAATAAAGCATCTGTGTGAGCTATGGAGATAGTTGTGTGATTGCAATGACAGATTAGGAGCTGTAGCAAATTCTCCAGAGCTCCTGATCTTTAAATCCAGACTGGATGCTTTTCCCAGAGGCTCTGCTCCCAACTCTTCCTGAGGTGAAAACTACCTGGGCATGGGAGAGGGAAGGAGCCAGCGTGTGCCTTGCTACAGGGCTGCTTCATTGACAAGCAAATATTATTCAAGTTAAGCTTTTATTTCTCCATTTTCTTTTCTCTCCTGCAAGTGTGGCTGTGCAATACAGTGACCCCTTAGTGGGATGCCCTGGTGATGCCCCACGGGGATCCCTTGCCCGTGGGCTGAGGAACGCTGCGCAGGGAGCGGGCAGGGGGCTGTGAGCTCTGGCCAAGACCTTGGTTTCTGACGGACTGTTTGCTTTCCTTTCCCTGCAGCTTTTCCCTCACCCCAGAGTCTTCTGATGTTGGCATCACTGATGTAAGTCTCTTGTACAATTCTAGGCTGTACTGGGTGGGCAGTGCAGCTGGGCACTGGGCACCGCAGCCCTGGGGAAGGAGTGGGACCTGCAGTCGGTGTATGAGGCTGAAATGAGTCTTGGCTCTGATGGGTGACCTCTGCTGATGGCTGTGGTTGTCAGCTGCTCTGCTCTGTAGGTTGTAGCAATTCTTCTTTTGCTGCTTTTTCTTTTTTCCCTTCTGCCTTTTCTAACAATGCAAATGTAAAGCCTGAGGTTGATTGTTCAGACCTGCTCAGACAAAACTGCAGCAGGAATTTTACCTGGTAGCAAGATTCCCAAAGGAAGGATCCAATACAAATTGAGGAAGAAAAGTAGATTTGCTTTAAAGAGAAGAGGGGATATTTGTTCTCTTGCTGTGTCAGTGGGAGGCAATCTCCAGTCCTCAGGACTGGCTGTCTCCCAGCCATGGTGCTTGTGCCTGGCAGCGCCACTCACGTTCTTGTTCCTTCTCTGGTTCAGATCTCAAGCTTGAAGCTGCACTTGAGGAATTTGTTTGTGGCTGTGTTGGTGCCTTTTCTCAATGGTAAGATCGTTAAAAGTCCCAACCTCATTCTTGCACCATCTGCCCCAGCTTCAGCCCTGAGAGCCCTAGAAAGCAACAGGGGGTGGCAGAGAATGTGAGGAAATCCGAAAGGTATTGTGTGCCGTGGTGCTGCAGTCGTCCGCGCCTCCTGAGCAGCTCTGCCCCCTTCCCCGCCCTGGGAACAGCGTTGTGGGGTGGGAGCTGGGCTCACCCCTCAGGTGCTGGGTATGGATCTGTCTGTCCTCCACAGGCAAGCTGAGCGTCGGCATCCCTCTGCCAAACGTGCTGGGCATTTCCCTGCTGAAGGCGATCATTCAGGTCCTTGTGGTGAGTGTTTGGAAAGGCTGTTTCCTCCCGCGAAGCTCCAGAGGGGCGCGCTGGGGCTCTTTGTCGCAGCTGGACCCTGTCAGTGGTGGTTTGGTGTGCAAGGGCCAGAGGTTTCAAGCCTGGAGAGGCCAGGAAGGGTTCTCTGTCTGGCCTCCTTCAGCTCAGAGCTGCTGCTGAGTACTTTGTGCCCATGAATATTATTAAACCGGGTATGCAATGAACAGCGTTCAGCCCCTCTGGGGTCCTGGTTCCCCCATTCCAGGCTGCCTTTCCCTCATGGAGAGCTCTATGCACTAATGTGGGTCCAGGGGGTCTGGCAGGCATTTTCAAGTGGCACCATTCAAAGTGTTTTAAATTGCACTCATTTCCAGCCCTGGGCATCCTGGAGATGTCCCAGGGGAGCTGGGATACTCTCGGTTGTTTCCCAGTGGAAATTTGCTGCCAGGATTTTCTGTTCCCTGTGTGCTGCTGACGAGCTATTGTGAACCAGCTCCCCTCAAAGCTGGGGAATGACGCGGCTGTGTCGCTCCTTCCACTTCTTCAGGGCCATCTGGTGATCCTTGCGTGAGCTGGGGAGCCACGGCACGGAGAGGTCTTTCTGGGCAGGGAAGGAGGAAGAAAGACCAGCGAGGATGAAGCGTCGAGACCAGCATTATGTACTTCTTTTTTCTATACTTGATTCGAAATTCTTAACAATATTTATGACACTTTACAGGTAATTGGCTCATGTGAGTGCTAAGGTGCTGACACGGGCCAACGCCTGGCAGGCAGCTCTGTGTGTGAGGATCCGTGGAGTGATCCGCATGGGCTGGGGGTCACAGCTCTAGCAGCCACGTGTGCTGCTGCAGTGTGAATGTTGCATTGATCTGAGGGGAAATTGCTCTTGGTGTAATGGAAACGTGATCTTGTGTGTGGCTTTCTGAGTAAACATCACCGTCCACGTTGGGAAGGGTGTGGAGCGCTGCGGGAGCTCAGGATATGTTTGCCATGTAACTCTATTAATAAACATTCCTACTTTTTTAGTGCTTGGAACAAGGTTCTGGTTTCTGATTCTTCTCAAGTAGAGGATCTGTCCCGCCTCCTGCTGCGGGGTCAGGTTCCCTTGTGACATCTGATATTTTGGGGTTTGGTTTGAATACTATTTCTACTCAAACTTCCTGAGAAAAAGCACTTGGATATCCAGAGGCTGCTCCTGGCTGGGGTGACCTGCTGACCCCGTGCTAATCCAAAAGCAGAAATCAGAATGAGATCCAAGTTCCAAAGGTCAGGAAGCATTTTGTAATAGAATCTGAGGGGCAAACCTCCTTAGCAGGCACCTGAGAAATGTGATAACGCAGGAGCACACCCGTCTGCCTGCAACAATCAATGTGTGCTCACAGTGCTCTAACAGTTAGGTGGTCTCTGCATGTCCCAGGGGGAAGAATTCAGCATTTCTGATTTCAGAAAACCAAGTGATTCTGGGTAAAAAGACAAATAAACTAAGGTTTTGCCTGGCTCTCACAGCACTGGGCATTGTTACTGGTGGGTTGTTCATTGCTGGTGTTCCCAGAGCTGGTGGTGGTGCGGCATCGCTGAAGCACAGGTGATGCCCAGGAGAAGTCCAGCCCCAATCAGGTAACAGATTGGACCACGGCCTGTCCTGGGGTTCCCTGTCAAGGGAACAACAGTTCCATGTCTGCCGGGCCAAAGGCTGTTGCATCAATTCCTGGCGTTGCGGGGAGCTGTTGGGGAGGAATTGCTGAACGCAGCAGAGGACACACTGGACCTCTCAGCAGTCTGGGTTTGTGCCAGAAGCCCAGAGCTCTCCCATGCGCTGCCAAACCTGGTGTGGCACACCCTGGCCGTGCCATGGATCATGTCTGGCAAGAGCGCTCGGGCTGGGTTGGAGTACACGGTACCGCTGAAGACTGGTGATGTAGCTGGTCTGAACAGTTCCCTCGGTTCCCAGCCCGGTGCAAGCTCATGGTGCTGGTGGGACTGTGATCTCCAAAGGCTGCTGGTAGCACGGCCCTTGCCCTGTCCCTGGACAGAAATGATGCTCCTGTGGTGGTGGGACTGCTGTCCCACGGGTGGGAGGTTCCTGTGGCGCAAGGTATGAAGAGGAGGGAGCACCATGGGCCGTTGGGCTGTGCTCGTGAGCTGGGAGCAGGGAGCTGCTCGTGCTCTCTGGTGCTGGTACAGCTGCAGTGCTGGGGTTTTGGGGGATTGTGAGGTGGGCAGGATGCGCAGCCCCGCAGATGTGCCCTGGCAGCTGCTTTGTGCCATCTCAAGGTTACGGGATTGATCAAGTTTGACTTCTCCAGCCATTCTTTTTGCCCACCCATTGGCATAAAGGGCTTTGTTTGTACAAGATTTTGTTCTGATTCCTGAGCAAACACCTGTTGGGTGTTAAGTAAAGTTTAGTACCTTTTTTGCCCCCTCTTTTGGCTGACACTCCTGTGTGCACTCTGGTTTTGCTGGCACTACAGAGACATCTGTGACCTGTGCCTGTCCTGGGGCTGTTCGATGGGGAAAGAAAAGGCAGGGGGAAGGTGTCACTGAGGAGCTCAGAGGGGCTGTGGGAGTGTGGAGTTGCAGAAAAAGTGAAAAAGTTGTCTTGTGCATCTGGAAAGGGCTTTTTCTCCCAGGTTCTGATTTATCACATGGGGCTGAGCGGGAAGGAGCAGAGGAACCTTTTCAAAAGGAAAGGGCAGCTTCTGCTTGGTGGCACTGGTCACTCCTGCAACTCGTAAATCCAGAACTTTGAATTACTGGTGTTTTCAGGAGTAAATCCAGAGCTGGAAACTGCAAGTCAGAGCTCATAAGAACTGAGACAATCCTGTTCTCAGTGGAAAACCCACTAAGCAGGTGTTTTCCAGCATTTTGCTACCCCAACCTGCTGGAAAATCTTCCTGTGGCTGAGCAGCAGGAGTGGGAGTGACGGGCTGGCTGCATGGCTCGGGGTGTGTGGGGGACTTGGGCTCTCCAGCTCCTGCTTCAGGAATGTCCCTGGTAGCACTTCCTTCTGCTGCTCCCCAGAGGCTGGTGGAGGGGCTTATCCTGACTTTCCAGCATTTGACCCATGCACGTCCTGCCCTGGGTGCCTCCGGCAAAGGAAGCTGCGCATCTCTGGGTGGCTCTTCCTGCAGGACCCTGAGTTGCTGCCCAGGGAAATGATGGATTTTGTGCCCAAATACCAATACAAACACTCTTTCCAGCATTTCTGTTTCCAGATGAATGCAAAATGCCCACTGGGGATATCACTGCCTGTCTCCTGCAGATGCAGCTGTGTCGGAGGGCTCAGTAAATCGGGGAGCAGGAGGGAGCAGCAGAAGAGCCTGGGTCTCCGGTTCTGCCCTCAGGTCTGCGGTGGCTCCCAGGTGAGCTGCGTGGGGCTGGGAGTGGGGTGCGCAGCTCCCCTGAGCCCAGCCCTGTGCTGAAGAGGCAAAGCTGTGCAGTAAAGCCTAAAGCCAGAATATCCCCTGGCAAATAAATACATCTTTTTACTACTGTAGCTTATTCCTTTTGGGAAACTGGTTTAAGATATATTAGTCAAAGAATAATGGTTGCAGCTCTACCAAGGAAACTTTTATTAGGAGCAATTCCCACTATTGCCAACTTCAGGCATTAAAATCATTAGTCAGGTCCCCGAGCTGGGCACAGAAACCTTCAGGGTTTTATATGCCTTATAATAAATCAACTTGGCTTGTTTTGTTTGTTTTCCTATTTCTGAGTCTCTGAAATATGAGGTTTTGAAGTGCTTTTCAGCAGCTCCAGAGGCTAGAAATGATGTGTGTGTGGCTGTTGTGAGTGAAAGCAGATGTATATGTAATTAATAAGGTTTCATGGCATCACCATTGCAGAGCTGCCTGGGCGCTCGCTCTGTCCCGAGGCAGCTGCCAACAGCACCCAGTGATGGAGCAGCTGGGGTGGCTTTAGGAGCTCCAGTACCAGCCCAGCCATCACTTAAGGCTCTTGTGGATCCCCTCTCCTCTAGAACAACGTCAGGAGTTGTGGCGTTGCGTTTGGTTACTAGGACTGAGCATTCCAATATGGATAAATGTAGCTGTGCAGCCATGGTGCATTCAGCATTTCCTCTGTGATGAGCTTTGTCAGAAGTCTGGCTTTGAAAATACAGCTGCCCTCAAGTCTAAAAATAGAAACCATTGTGCAGACTGATTTTTTTTTTTTTTTTTTTCCCCCCCTCCCTTCTTTCTGACCCAGGGAGAACCAACAGCCAGAATGTTCCCATAGAAACACAAGACACGGAGGAAAAGCAGATGAAGGATCTCTTGTTGGTAGGGACCATCTGATTCTGCAGCGGAGAGGCACGGGGCTGCTCTTCATCCTTATGAATTGGTAGAATTTTCATGTTCCCTTAATAAATTATAAGGTCTGGGCATCTTTACTGGGACCAGTACTTAGCAGTGCATCTGTCTTTAGGTACAAATTGTTAAGGGGAAAAAAATCAATAGTCATACGAGAAAATGCAGTATGAAAGGGAAATGTTTAATTAAAGTGTGGATCGTGGTTACAATCCATTCTCTTTGTGCAACAGAAATACCAAGAGCAGGACTGGAAGAGAAAGCCGCTAAGGCAATGCTGTCATCCTAAAGCTGAGAGAGTGGTGGTTTGGTGAGGCAAGAAAGATGATTTCGGCATTCCAAGCAGTGGCAAAATAGGAAGCATGATTTGGGAGTCAACAGGACAACTGTGTGCCACTGCTTTCCTCCGGTACCGGCCCTCAGCCTGTGATCTGCTCTGCGCTCTTTGCCTGTAGCTCGAGGTTGCAGGTGACCAAGATGTAGTCCTAGACCGGGGGGGACCGGAGGCTGAGCAGGGTGCCCGTGGGCTCCTGCCAGCCTGCACTGGGCTCTGCAGCACGGCTGCTGCTCACGTCGGGGGATGGAGAGGAACTGCGCCTCTTTAAGGCGAAGAAACCCGGTTCTGCAGGTTGGCAGGGCCGGGGGAGCTGGCAGGGCCGTGCTCTGGAGCCAGGAGGTGAGCGTTGCTCCCGAGCTCCCCTTCAATCAGGCGTAGCAGGGAGCAATTCAAATGTCTTATTTCTTACCTTGTGGATCCTGATGCTGGCACCGGTGTAGGTGAAGCTGGAGATGTGGGGCATGAAGATGCCTTCACTCAGGACCACTAGGACAAAAAAGAGGGAAGGTTGCCAGGTGGATGTCACCTTGATCTCTGCTGTGCACCCTGTGCGGCAGCACCGCTGCCAGAGCCCCGGCCGCTCACCGTTCATCTGAGCCGGCACCTCCTTACGGATCGTGGGCAAGAACAGCTCCTCCAGCACGGCCACCTGCAAGGGGAAGGCCGGGTCAGCTCGTGCGGCGCTGGGGCAGGAGGAGCGAGGCAGGGCCAGCAGGAGAGGGGGTCTGACCCTCATTGGGCCTCTCCTAATCCCACGCGGGCCTGCCTCTCCCTTCTGCAGGGCGCAGCGGGCACCCCCAGACACTGTCGCCCTGCTGCTTTGCTGGGAGGGAAGGGCTGGGGCTGCCGGGGGCGGCTGAGGGTGCTCAGGCTGTTGCAGGGTGGTGCAGAGGCTCGGGCTGTTGTGTTCAGCACGTCACAGCAGTGCAAGGAGGGGACGCGCTGTGCTTGGTCCCGTGAGGGATGCGTGGCGGGGGGCACCTACCGGCACAGGACCCACGTTGGAGGCAGCCAAGCTGAGCTCAATATCCCTGGAAAACAAAGAGCAGCACAGGAGCTGCTTGCAATAAGTTGTAATAAGCAGTGACTTTCACGTGCCCCCAACCCCTGGGCTGAGTCCAGGGCCAAGCCAGCAGTGACCTTGGTGCCCGGGGACGTCTGGGCAGGTGACTGGAGCCTGGCTTTCCCCCAGGCACAGCAGCAAGGGGGCTTTGGCTCCCAGCACTCGGGCTGAATGGCTTTGGTGGGGCCCTCTGGAGCAGGGAGGCTGCGCGGGGAGTCTCAGCAGGCTGGGACATGGGTTGTTGCGGGGCTGTGTCTGCAGGTGGGACAGGCCAGCGTGGCTTTCCCTGTGACCACTGGTGTGGCAGGAACAGGTGGAGGCAGGTGGTGGTGGTGGTGTGCACTCATTGCCTGTGTCTGCCTGTGCTGAGTGCGGGTGGTGGAAGGGTGCTATTTCCATTCTCTCTCTAACCATGTTCCTGGAGTCTCACTGTTTCACTTGGGGAAAAACTACCTCTGCAGTGCCCAGACCATCACAGCTGATAAATCCCCAACCACTTTGCCTCTCCTTTCCCTGCTAAGGCTGGGATGTGTCCCCTCAGAGGACCAGGAGCGTAGCTGGGTTCATTACTCTATCACTGCTGTGGAGATCATCATCCTGGTGTCGGTGACGCTGAGGAGGAGCCCAGCAGATATGTCCTGCAAGGGGGGAAGAGATGGCAGGGTCAGAGTGAGCAAACAGCCCTGCTTCAGCTTTGAAGGGTGGGATGTGCTGAACCTGTCCCTGCGCTGCCACCTGCCCTGTGCTCCTCACGCCCCGCGCTGCCCAACAGAGGCAAACGCTGCTGGGACCTTGAGCGCCGGGGCAGGGAAAGGCTGAACCAGCCCTTTAAAATGGCTGCAGCCGGGCTGGGTCTTGGAGCAGAGGGCATTGCTCGCACAGCACACGCACCACGTTCACACTCAGGAAGTTCTGGAAAGCCTGCGATCCCTCTCCAATGTGGACAGTGAGGAAGAGCTTCATGGCTGCCTTTTCTTCCTCCAGCACCACCCGAGGGGAGCTCCTGAACACGGCTTGCAGCACCACAGGTAGGTCCTCTTGGAAGAGGGAGCCCATCTGTTGAGGGAGGGCAGTTATTTCTGGGCATGGCAGCCCCGGGGCCCTGCCCAGGCTGAGACTGTGACTCCTGGAGTGACAGCAATGGCAACAAACCTGAGTGATCTTCTGAGCCAGGGTGGCGGTGGTCAGCGTGCTCTGAAAGACAAAGCAGAATTTGTGAGCTGACTGCTCAGGGCTGCTGCTCTGGGGCTCGTGTCCAGCGTGGCCGTGCGGATGCTGTGATGAGCACTGTGCCATGTGCGGGCATGTGCAGGAACCTTCCTGCCCCGCGCGTGCCAGGAGCAGCGTTCTCGTTACTCTTCATGGCAAACTCTCCGTGCACCGTTAGACCAGCAATGTTGTGGGGAGCCTGGGGGCTGCAACTCCCGTGGGCCCTCAGACCCACTCAATTTCTTTGCAGGGCACGTGGCTCTTCCAAACCATCCGTGGGGCAGGGCTGTCCCTCCAAAAGCATATTTTCTACTCTTTACTTGCTGACTTGCTCTACTCACTGGGATGGTCATGTTGAAGGCTCCAGCCATTTCCAGGGCGGAGAAGAGGCTGGTGTAGAAATGCTCAGAAAAAGCCAAGGTCAGGTGGGAAGGGCTGGGGCTCTCCGGCTCGGGCATGCTGAACGGCACAGGGCTGACTGGCAGGGGGATTGCCACTCCTGCCACCTGGAAGGTTGTCTGCAGGGACACAGGCAAGAAGAAAAGGAGTGTGAGGTGCCTCAGGGCATGTGGCATGGGGAGAAAGCAGCTGTCCCAAAGCCTGGAGCTGGGCTGTCAGTGCTGCAAAGCAAGGACTTACTTGCAAGGATATGGTGATTCCTTGCTCAGAGAACACGGGGGCAGCCAGGGGCTGGTACTGGACCTGACAGCTTGGAGTGACCGGGAACTTAGCTGCAAACGGAGCAGAGCGACACTCAGAATGAGGAGGGGAACAGTGACAACAAGGCTGGGTCTGGGAAGCGTCTGTGTTTCCTGAGTAAAGAGACAGCAAAAGAAAGCCCAGCGCAGGGAGCCGCTGCTGGGTGGGAGCCCGTCCCATTGCTTGACCAGCTCCAAAATGAGACCCGAAACGCTTTGACCGAATGAGCCTGAAAGCCACGTGCTCACCCGTCAGGGAGATCAGCAGCTCATTGGGGGAAAGCAGCAATTTGGAGACTTCTGAGCAAACCTACAGAGTAAAGAACAAAAAGAGAGGTGGTAGATGAACATGGGAGCCTGCTGGTATCAGCCGTCCCCCGAACACAGAGGACTCCCATCACCTGTCCACGCAGCACCCCAGGACAGGGGTGGCAGCGATCGGTGGCCACGGGGCTGTGAGGGAGACCTGGCAAAGCACCGGCTGGGCTTAAAGTGCTCTGATTCTTACAGAACTGCACAACTTTGCCTTCTCCTGTTCACGCCTTTACAAATTTCGTCTTACCTTAGTGACCTTAATCTTCTTGTCCTCTTCTGAACTAGAGGACTTGCTGGATGAAGACAACAGAATGGAAGAAGTTAGAGGAGAACTGACTCAGCCAAGAGTAGGTGAGCATCTTTTATCTGGCCCAAAAGCCACCCAGAGACCATTATTTTCTATCATCTATTAAGCTATGATTGCAATTCAGAATCCTAAACCACCGAAGAATTGCCTTTGGACTTGCATTTAGAACATTCCTGCTACGCTGCTTTCAAAGATTTGCCCCATCATGAGAGAATGAAACTCTCAAAATGAGGGAAACCAGCCCTGCAAGCAGAACAAAGTTCCTCCCATGAAGGTAAAGTTTCTGTGTTAACCTGCACAAGTTTTTAGGGCAGTGAGCAGATCTGAGCCCTGTCACCTTCCAGCCTAGAATTGCTTCTTTCGTAGCTTCTTCTTTTCCCTCGTTACCCAGATCTCACAACCTACAGAACCATGGGGTCAACCTTTGTGTCTCCCTGGTGCTCCGTGTCTCCCTGGTGCTCCGTGTCTCCCCACTGCTCTGTCTCTCCTCCACGGTGGATTTGCAGGCAGAGGTCACCAGCTCCAGGTTCCCTTCAGCGTTCATTTCCACCTGGAGGTTCGCCAGGATGGACAGTCTCATCCGCTTGGTGGTGGAGCTGTGCCAGGGGAGGAGAGATGGAGGCTGTGGCACGGGGGCTGCTCCTTATCCCACTCTCCCCAGCTCCCCCCAGCAGGCAGCGGGTTCTGGATGCGACCCCAGTGCTCCAGCTGGGAGCTTGGGCTGTGTCCAGAGCCCACAGCTCCAGCACTCACGGTGCAGGTGTGGCACTGAAGTCCGCGTTGATGCTCAGCCGCAGCCCGGTGTCGGGGATGACCGACAGAGTCAGCTTTGTAACTTTGACAGAGTTGATTTGGATGCTGCTGGAGCAGAAATGAAGGCGTCAGGAGCAGCACAGGCTGATGTGCAACCCCCGGCTGCTCTCACAGTGCGGGAACCCCAGAAACCCATGGGATCTGCACAAATAAATCAGTGTCCTGAGGGTGGCACTGGGGCTGCTGCCCTGAGACCCCAGAAGAGGAGCCCAGGGGCTCATTTCTAAGCTGCTTTGGCAAACAGTTGTGTTGATCTCCAGGAGAATTTTTGCCTTCACTGGCAAAGCACCTTTTGTGACGGTATTCAGAGTGTTCCAGGTGAGAAACAGCGTGACCCAGTGGCGCGGTGGCGAAGCCTGGGTGAGGCAGAGCTGCAGACTCACCTGCTGGACTCTGGGGAGCTGGGAAACAGTTCCGGGACGATCAAGGCCTTTAGGTCCTGCCTGAGGATTGCCTCCGCGTAAGGCTTTGAAACTTTAGCGACTGTGGAACAGGAGAGAGAGTTTATGAGCCCCTCTGGAGCGTGTGGTCTGACGCACAGAGGTGGACAGGCTGGCACCTGTCCAGCTGCTGCACCTCTACGCCTTTCCATCCCCCCCGAGGACTCGCTGTAGAAAGGGGACGGTGGAAGTGAGCTCATTAGTGGCTCAAGTTTCTGGTGTTTGGGATTTCCCCACTGGACTGGGAGATGCTGCTGCCTCCCCTCCCTGCTGGCGTGTGGGACGTGGGATCTGCACTTACAGTACTTCAGTCCTGATGGGGTGAGGATGCCCCCGCAGTCGGGGGACCTGGTGGTGTGCGTGGGGACCAGGAGGCTCAGGAGGATGCTCAGGGCGCAGAGCTTCGCCATGCCAGCACCTGCAGGAGGACGAGGGCAAGCACAGCAGCTCAGTCAGAGCGGCTCGGCCTTGGCCCGGCCGCCGAGGTGCGCAGCCACAGGTCAGCTGCCGGGTCGCGTTTGTGGTCCTGAGCTTGCCAGCCTTCGTGCAAGAGCAGCGCGTAGCTCTCGTGGGGTGCCTGGGGATTTAGAAACACTCACGGAAGGCTCAGCCCTGAGAGCCCCCTGCAAGTGCTTGTGCAGTGTCGAGGCGACTGAAGGGCGTGCGATGGCCTGCAACTGGTATGAATTAGCAAATAAACAGGAGCTAAAATTAATTGAGGAAGGAATGGAAGTTGTGGAGGGGGCTAAAGTCAAATAAAGAGGTGAAACTGTTATCTGCATCTCTGAAAACCCTTGGGTTATAATATTTGTAATGCTCTTATGATATTCAGAAAACAAGTAATGCAGAAGGTTCAACCTGCAGAAAACATAGTTATTTATATCAGTCTTTGCAGAAAGAGGATTTCTGATGAGAAGTGACCCCTGCAGACACCCACCGAAGCAAGAGCAAGCAATGCCTCTACCGAGCTGTTTGCTCTGAAAAGGCATCTTTACCTTTCATCGCCATCGTTCTTCCAACTCCGTCCGTTTCTTGCCGTGGCTGCACCAGGGTTTGTGGTGGCTTTATATATCCTCACAGCCGAGGGGAATGGGCAGGGGTTGGCAAGGAGGGCTGGAAAGCAGGACGTTCAGTAGACACTTTGTCTTCTAGACCATTCTTATTGTTTCCCTGTACACTTGCTGACATTGCCTGCTGACCTGGCGAGGTCAAGCACTGAGCGCAGGTGCTGGGGCAGCTCGCCTTCACTGTGGAGCTGCTGAGGAGCACAAAGAATGGTCTCTGGGTAGAGGACGCCAAGAAATCAAGCATTGTCAGAAAGCGAACGTGGGATTCTTTGGTCTGCAGCCATGGTTTCTTCGGAACGCCACAGGGACAGCCACTGCCACGTCCACACCAGCGAGAAGCTGCTGTGGCTCGGGTCACTCTCCCAGCTGGGTGACACAGGCCAGAAGTGATAAGACCTGCCAAAGGGGGTCTCAGCAGTTCATCAAGGGTGCCCTCCACTTCCACCAGGCCAGGTTAGTCTGTTGAAGGCAACAAGAGTGTTCCTGTTGGGTTCACTGAGTTTTAGATCAGGCAGAACGCTGATTTTTTTCTAAGATATCTCCTCTCCTCTCTGGAATGGCCTTCTGCAATGATTCCTTCCTCTCTCTAACTGATTCCCAGTCAAAAGCCACTGGAAATACTTATTACAACTGGTAGAAAATACAGTGGGTGATGTCCACCCTCTACGATAAGGTCTCTACAACAGTTAAAGTGTTCATGAAGGGAACAGTCTCTCTCCCTCCTGCACTTGGGATCCATCATGTTCTCCTGGCTTCATTTTGGCCAGGAGAATGGAGCATGGACTGCCTGCAAATGCCACGCAAGTGCGTCCTCCATGATCTCGCTCAGCTTTCCTTTGTGCCTGGGCTTTTCCCCCTGCTGACATTCGCCATTTCAGCTCTGGGGCCTGAGCGCTCTTCCAGAGCGGCTGCGCGTGTCGCTCTGAGTCCCTTGGCAATGGGATACGGTGTCCAGTGCTTGTTGAAACACCTGCGTCCCGGGGAGGCAACCATTGTCCTTTGTGCACTGGCAGAGTGAGTTATTGGGCGCTGGTTCCAGGTGCATCTTGACACGTTCGAAGCCTTTGGCTCTCACCGGCGCTGCGCTGCTTTCCTTCTCAGCAGGACAGAGCAATGCCGAGAAGAAAAGCCGTCTCAGCTGTGTTGTGCATTTCCATTGCAGGGGTTGAGGTAGCAGTGTCAAGAGAAAATATGATGATCTACGTCCAGCAGCCCATGGAGGGAGAGCAGGATTTACCGTTCTGCGCCCGTGTCTGCAGCCCATTTAGAGGAAAGAAATGTGTTCAGAAAAGTAAATCCACTGAGAAGGCTGTAACCTGTAAACGAGTGCCCTGGGGCTGCGGGAGGCATCTGACATCGGGAGGGACGCGAACAGAACTGGGAAAAAGTCTCTGAGAAACAAATCTTTGCTGTATTTTTGAGCAGCAGTTGGAAATTGGCCCCTGGTACACCTTGTTCTGGCGTCGGTAACACCGGCAGCTCCTCGTGAAGCCCTACTGGAGATTTATCTGTGGAGCATTATTATCATTTACAGCCGTGCGAGGGGCTGGGGATGAGCTGCTTGGACCCTGGTGCTTAGAGGTGGATTTTCTCCACCTGAAGGACCTGATGGTCCCTGTGGAGGCTAAATTAGATGTCAGCTTATAGCATAATGACTGATTGAGTTGCTCGCACAAAAGTGTCTTTCTGGCACGACGCGTTCCTTATCGGGAGTTATCTATAAATCTCACACTCCCGGTAGGTGAGATGTAAATCTCCCTGTCTGGGCTCAGCAGAGGCAGTGAGAGCATCACGGGGAGGAGGTGATGGCAGATTAAACCTCGTGACATGTTTTATACAGAGATGAAGAGAAGGCATAAATTGCTTGGTGCTGCAGGATCCTGCTGGGGTGAAATCCCAGAGCTGAGTCCTGCTGGGTGCGGTGCCCGGCTGGTGGCAGGGCTGGTGCATGGGCAGCCGCAGCAACAGCGTCGGTGTGGCCAGCCCAGAGGAGAATGTCGTGCAGCCTGTCCGCAGTCTGGTGGGACGCAAGGTGGGGCTAAGAAGCCTGTTCTCTGGGCGGGTGATGGTTCTTCTCAGCCTCATTCCAACCTTGCTGAAATCAGTAAGAATGTTGATGGCATTATCATGATTTCCTCTAGGTTGCCCCCCATCCGAGCCCATGTCCCACGCCAGCGTTTGCACAAGCTCCATGAACCTCTGGGGAGCAAAAACCACTCATCCCAAGAGGTCTCACAGGTGATTCCAACAGCAGAATTTACCCTTACACATCTTAGAGTTCTCCTTGCCCCCCTTTCCGTCTGTACCATGTACTTAAAGAGATTGGGTTTTCCCTTTGGACGTGACGTGTGAGTCCCTGTTGGCTCCTCCCGGGCGCTGAGCAGGAGTGTTGGCTGTGGTGCCGCAAGCCCTTGCCTGCTGCCCTGGGCCCGGGGCTTACCCAGACCCTCACATTTCTCAGTGAAATTGCTTGTATTGGCAGATGTCAGGAGCCCTCGGGGATCAGCGCACACCACAGCCCTTTAATGTTTTTCTTTTTCCTCTTTCTCAGTCAGGGTTTATCTACAGGCTGGTTCTCGCCCCACTTCAGGAGTGCAAAGCTTGAACAACCTCTGGGGACAGAGAAGAACCCGGCGAGGTGACGGCAGCACCCTTCCCTGCAGGGGCCCCGTTGCAGTGAGGAGCAGCAGCTCATGTCATTTCCCTCTGGGGGAGGCTGTGCCGGAGTAAACCAGTGGAGCCGTGTCCATGGTCTGTGGAGAGGCTTGTCAGGCCATGGCAAACAGCTCTGAGCTCTCCTCCTGCTCCTGGGGCCTGGGCTTGGGGTGGCCCCGAGACTCAGCAAGCCAAGTGCTCCACCAGGCACCTCCAGCCCTTTCTCTCGGGCCGGATTTAGGCATCGTGAACAGCTCTTGGTGCCCGTGGGAGAGGAAGGCGCAGCACCTTACTTGAGTACCGATCACGGGGCAGGTGATGTGGGATGCACACATGTCCTGATAGGGCTGCTCAGAGGTGTCCAGACACTTGAATTCTGGGCCTCATTCTTGTGCTCAGGCTGTGCTTTGCCTGCTGTAGCTCTGTCACGCTTGCACGGAGCTCTGCTTGCTCCCCTCTCATGTGAGTGCAGTGCTTCACTTGTGACACGCGGCTTGGGAACCATCTACAGCTCATTGTCTCCCTTTTTGTTGAAGCCCACGCTCCAGGAACACTCTGCCACCTCTGGAGCTCTGTGAGCAGCTGTTCCGGATTGGAAGATGTCAAGGGTTTGGTGCATTTTTTTCCTTGTCTGCTGGCTGGTGTGGTTGGGAGGAGCCGATGGCCTGGGAGCTGCCATCAGGATCGATCTCAGAGCGATTGACCACGGTAAGCACTCAGCCACGCTGGTGTCCGTGCATGGACCTGAGTCTGTCTGTCCGTACAGACATGCGGGCAGCAGTGCACTGGCTGCGTCGCAGCGGGAAGCTGCCTTTGGCTGCTGCACAGCCTGCATCCCCCAGCACGTCCCTGAGTGCGGCTGGGCAGGCTCCGGGCACTGCCCTTCATTCCTTGCAGTCCCACGCGGGATGCTGCAAGCAGGACCTTGCGGCTGCGACGCTCCGGCATGGGCATGCGGTTGCATCACTGGCGTGCGGTGTGATAGGGTGGGAACCTGGAAATGCACCCCATGTTTCACGTCTAAAATCACCATGTGGCTGAGATGGCTGGTGATCTGCTCAGAGATCTGGTTTAGCAGTGGACAGGTGAGGCTGGACTCGGTGGTCTCAAAGGTCTTTCCCAACCTTACAGCACACAAAGCACCGCGAGGGTGCCCGGCTGTGCTGGAATGGGGATGTGTTAGTGACGATGCCTTATAGGGTGCAGTGGGGAGCGCCGAGGCCGCCCACCCTGCGGCACCGGCTCCTCCCTGCGGGGTTTGTGCTGAACTCCTCATCTTGTGCAAACCTTCCAGCGGTCTCTGCTGCTCTGAATGAGGGCGATGTTCTGCAGAAAATGGCAGAGGAGGCAGAAATCGAAAAGCCCAGCGCCAAAGCCATCCAAGGCTTCGCGGGGCGAGTGATGCCGAGCAGCGCTGCACCGCCAGCCTGAACCTGGGAACGAGAAAATAAAAGCAGAAGGTTGGGAAGTGTCAGCCTGGAGGCAGAAACGAATCACTCCCCGCTAACAAGTGTGATATTAAAGCCGGTGATTTTCTGCATGGTTGTGTCTACAAATACACGGAGAAACTATAACTTAAAGGCAACAAAGCGCGTCGGCTCTGGCTCCGGTGCCGCTGGGGCTGCTGCAGCGGCTCCGCAGTGCCCAGCAGGGTTTGCTCTCTTTTGTCGACATCCTGAGGGAACCCCAGGATTCCTGGGGGATCAGAGCTGGCCCCTGTCCTGCAGACGGAGGCGTTCCGAATGCCCCAGGGAGGGGGTGGTTCAAATTTATTCAACATTAAATTGTGCAATCTTTTTGTTAGGGAGAACCATATTTCTAAATTTAAAGGTGCTTTTAAGGGGAAAATTTAAACAGGAAGTGGATGAACAAAGACAGCGATGGCAATATCAGTGACACTGGTGTCACCCAACCTGGCTGCTCTGCTGGCTCCTCTTTCCCAGCTCTTTTCCTCTGTTTCTCCTGCAGGGTGAAAGATCTCTGTCCCCCCATGATATTGCTGGCGCTTTCGCTGGGCTCGGGGCTCCTCATGGCTGTCTTAGTCCAAATGTCCACCACTGGGAAAAGGTGAGCAGGAGCCGGTGCCCTGGGGGGAGAGCGTGGCTGGCGGGGCTGGGGGCTCGGGGCTCGCTCCCTCCCGGGCTCTGCCCTGCCTGAGCTTTGCTCTGAGCAGCCGTTTAGGAGGAAGCATGGAAACCACCCTGAGAGCAAACCTGACGGCCAGCGGGCAGCTGCAGCAGGACCCCGCGGGCACCCCCTGGTTCACCTCCAGGAACTGCCGCATCGCTCTCGTTAGCGTTAAAAGCAACATCGCCAGCAGGTGAGTCCCGAGGGACAACCGCAATGGTTTGTGATATTCATGATCCCTAAGAAGCAGGGGGGTAACAGCATTGTGAAAGCTTTCAGTCTCCAGGTGTGGGTTTCTGCAGAACACACACACTTCTGCCTGTTTGCTTTTCCCATTAAGAAAACCAAAATGTTTTATGGGCAAACGCAGGCCGGCTCTGTCCGTGTTGTCCCATGCCGTGTCCATCCTCGGCATCGCTCCTCATTCGAGTGTTGCATTCCAGGGATATCAGAGCTTCTTTTAGGTAGGAAAACCTCTGGCTTTGTTTAAAGCCAGAAGATGGCATTCTTGAGAAAAGAAAAGGTTTGTAAAGAGAAGAGATATCTTTTATTAGACATCAGGCATATTTGGGCTTAATCCCTGCCGGGCAGGTTCCTTTAGTGCTTGGCTTTCTTGCCTTTTGATCTCTAGTAAATAATTATCGATGTGTCCCTGCGCTGTGTCAGCTGACGCGTTGTCTCTCCCAGCGTGCTGCCCAAAGTCATGAGTGAGTTTCTGGACAACACCCTTCACAAAGCACTGCCAGGGCTCCGAAGTCCATCCTTGTTTCCTGGAGATCAGCTCCTGTTCCTCACTGCACCCGGCCAGGTTTCACAGTTCTGTCCCACAAAGGAGCCTGCAGGCCGCTGAAAGGGAGCGTTTCGAGCAGTTGCTGGTTTTACGCAGTTGGCACCCACAGCGCAGGCACCGCAGCTGCCGAAAGCCTGGTGTCGCAGCCTGGTGGGGTGCGATACTTGGAAGGAGGTGATCTTGATGCTGAGCACACCTTTTCCTAAAGGCTCATCAAAGAGAGGATTTGCAGCCTCAGCTCGTGTTGTGAAGTCGGTCTGGTTTAGAGAGAAAGCTGGGGAGGGACCTGGCCATGGTCTTCGCTCAGTTTAAGCCAGGTTTACTCCAGAATAATCTAATTCAGCCAGGGACAGAGAAAACTAAGGCAAGCCCTTGTCCTGCTGCCTCAGGGTAGGAAAGCCAAGAAGCTCTGCTCCCACCAGAAGTCTTGTGCAAAGTTTCCTTACACTTTTCTTCTTACCATACAGCTGTGTCCAGCCGTGGATACAGTGATGACCCTTGTGAATTCAGAATTCACCACCATGACTTGTAAGTTGACATCATCCATCCATCCATCCTTCCATCCTGTTTCCTTCCCCTGGAATTGGAAAGCACAGCTCTCTCACTGAGGATAGACAATCGGCTGAGCACTGAGTAGGACCAGGCAAGAGCAAACCCTGATAGGGCCACCTAAACATTCGCCCTCTCCTTGGTGTGGGTTTGGGAGACCCTGGATGCTGCTCTGTGGGTCATCTTGGGCTGTTAATGGCAGTGAATAAAGCTGCTCCCCTTTCACAAAGACTTGCTGGGACCAGCAGGGTCGAACTGCTGCTGTCTTTATTTTATTAGTAAAAGTTTTATTAATGATGTTATTTAGGGATGTACTGCCAAGCGGTACGGATCGGCATGGCTGGCTCCCACTGTGGGGAATGCCACCAACACTCAGCACTCACCAGGATAATCCCCAGAGCAGTGAGCTGGGAAGGAAATGGGATGGCACCCCTTTGCTTTGACTCTCCACAGCTTTCCGGGGTGCTGCCTCCATCCCAGCCAGGGGTGATTGAAATGCAAGAAGCAAAACAGCCAGTGGTGACCATGACTGTTGTCTCTTGTTTTGCCACTGGCAGTGCCTGGCTGACCTTGCAGGCTTTTACTGTCCACCAGGCTGTGAATGGCTCTGCAGGACAATCGCTTGCCGGCTGTTTTGCACCTCGGGGTGTTTGTAGGGGAGCTGGAGGAGGGCAGTTCCTCCCAGCCAGCACTCCAGCATTCCCGCTCCTTTACAGGCAGGAGATCCACCCCCACAGAACAGATCAACAGCAAAAGGGTGCAGGCTTCTCCTCTGAAGCCTCTCTGAACGTTGCTCCCATCCTCAAAATCAAAACCACTTTACAAGAACAGCTGGGAACAGTTTCTACGAGACCTTTGCCTTTCTGAATTCTCCAAAATCTGACACGTCCCTCCTTTACCATACCTGAAATCTGGCACGGTGCCAGTAAAAACCCACCCTAGGACATCAATTTATCTGCTTAACTTGTATGGGAAGGATGCAAAAAGCAGAACTAGGAATTCCAGTCCTGCCAATTTTCCTCCTGAGTATTCCCAAGCCCCCTGCAAACCCTTTGGTAGGTGCAGACAGGCAGCAGGGAAGCACAGCAGTGGCTGCCATGGCTGGGGCTCCTCTGACCATGCTTCTCCTAGTTCCAGGGGTGCTGCGAGGAGGGGTACCCCTGCCCAACCTGCTGGGCATCACCTACCAGTGTGCCAGCATCAACGGGTGCCAGGTAAGTGCCCAGGGGCTTCCTCATGTGATGGGTTTACTGTGTCACCCCTGGGCTTGGTGCTGTTGGTCTGTCACACCGGAGCACAGACGCAGCTGCTAAAACCTGCCTGTGTGCTTTTGGTGTTTGAACCTGCAGGATGCTCTAGTGCTGGATGTGCCCATCACGGAGAGCCAAGGCGCAGGGAGGTACGGCTGCAACCGCCGTTGCTGCGAGGATCCTGCAGCAATAGGTGGGAGGGGGAGCAGCAAGGGTGCTGGGGATCCTGGGCCATTTCTTCCTCTTTCCTTGACTTTTCACTAACTTGAAGTAGCTGAAATAAAAAGCCCCTGACACCTCGCGATGAGACTCACCTGTTGTGCATTCAGGGGAGCCGGCTGGGCATGTGTGCGCGGAGGTCGTGTTTCTTGAATGGACTGGTCCCTAAATAAATGCCATTTGCATCACAAGTGGCAGGGGTGTCAGCGTGCTGAGGGCAGCAGTGTTTGCTGCCGTTGGGTGCAGCACCCACAGCTCCAGCAGGAGGGGAGTGTGTCTGCAGTCCTGCGGGGGGGTAGGACTGCCCGGAGTGAGCTGGAGGCAGCATTTAGCCATCTGCGTGTGTTTTTAATATTTCAGAAGTGCCTGGTGTCGTGGCTTATCCGCTGCATAGCGGGTATCGATCCCAGGCGTGTAGTTCGCTGATTGCTGGATAATTACCTGTCATTAGTAAGTCAACAAACAACTTTGATCCTGATTTCATCCAGCCAACTTGATCTGAACATTTTTTTCCTAGTGCGGAGTTAAGGATATCTCTGAAAAGATTGTTTTAGTTTTAAGAAATTGTCTCCAAGAAAATCCCGCTGTGAGGCGGGCGCAGAGACCCCATTTGTTTTCGTGTGCACGTTTCCAGCCCCAGCAGGCAATTGTTCTGCAACACGTGTAAGGGATTGTCCCCATCAGGAGCCCTAAGCAGTGAGAAAGCAGCCATAAAAGCAGCTCCCCAGGAGGACGGGTGTTTGTGGTGCCTCCTCTCCTCATCTCACTGCAAACCCCGTTGGTGCCAAGCGCATTTTTAGAGCTTTCCCTCGTTGTTCTTGCATGAGCTGATAAACAGCCAAACTGTTTGGGTCTGCCTTCCCCTAAAAAATGCATTGAAATATCTGCGTGCAGCTCTCCTTGTAGAAATTTGGGCTGGAAATCTCGGAGGGCACGCAGGTAACTCGTCACGCAGCGCCTAACCGCGCTGTCACCCAGCCGGGGTGGAGGTGCAGCCTTCGGAGCTGCCCGAGCGCCTCTGCCCCCCGACAGCGGGGACGCAGCGGAGTTAACGGCCCCAGAGGAACGGGAGAGCAAACCGAGGCTGCCCTGGCCCAGGGGTCCTCGCAGAGATGGTTTCCTCAGGCAGAAAGGCCACATCCAGACGATGCCATCAAGGGGAGAGGGAGCAGAACCCTCTCGTCTTTCAGCCAGGGCTGATGTGCTCCCCTCAGCTGCGCTGCCCCAGCCTCCTGCCTTGCGCCAAGACCTCTGGCTCTTGAGGGAGGTATCACACTATCATAAGGTTGGAAAAGACCTTTGAGATCATCGAGTCCAACCTATGATCCAACACCTACTCCTACTTGTATGTGCCTCCTCCTGCCTCTGCGTCCGAGTTCCCAGGTGATCCGGGCACTGAAGTGGCATCTGCTCACATCCTCTCATTCTTCTGACCAAGCCCACCCTGGTTTACTCTGTTTCTGTCCGCACGTGGTGAACTGGCTTTGTCTTCTTGGGGCTTTGAAAGTCGCTTTAGCGAGACCTGGGCCTCACAATGTCGTTCTCTTTACATAAATCTGCTTTTGTTTCTCCAAAATATTTGGTTGTTAGAGACCTCTGCGTTGAGGAGCGGCAGATGAGAGGCCAAGTTACTGTCGTGCCTGAAAGGTCGCTGCTCAGAAGCTATTCCCTGCGCTGCCAAGGTGCCCCCTCAGGGTGTGCTGACCATTGTCTTGTTGCTCTTTATGGTAACTCGGTTTCACATGGTGATTGCCCAAAGCACAAAGTGATTCAGGAGGGATGATAACACAACACCACCTTGTTAACGCTCTCTTCCACCTTATCAAATGTCACGATCTAGCAGTGACAGCTGGGCTTTGTGCTCCAGAGGTACCCAGCTGATCGGATTGCAAGGAGAGTGGCACCTCCTTAGGTACTTTGGCACCTTGCTGTCCCTTCCTTGGCCTTTAGCGAAGGTATTTTTTAAAGCCAGAATTAATGTGTGACAAAACCTGGCTAATCTGCTGGAAATAATTATTTCCAAGTTTGCAGAAAGTATTAACTCTGAGCAAGAATTTTTCTGGACTGTTCTTGTCCAGTGTCTGCTGTTACAGAGCGGATCAGGAGACTGAAGAGTTCACTGCAGTGCCCTTGGCCGACGTCTCCTCCCCTCCAGCATGGGCAGCCTTTGCTGTGCACATCGGGACATGATCCACACTCAGGGACCACAGCAGCTCTGTGGCCTACAGAGAAGAGTTTCTTTTTCACAGAATCATGGAATG